>VXBJ01001864.1:0-28411 GCA_013400055.1 Nycticryphes semicollaris | reverse complement strand
TTTTTTTTTTTTCATGTGGTTGGACTCGATGATCTCAAAGGTCCCTTCCAACCACTAAGATTCTGTGATTCTGTGATTCTGTGATTTAAAGCAGGTGGGTCTCATTGTGAACACGAAACACAGCAATTATGATTATTTTTAGATTTTGTACACATTAATTTCTATGAAGCCTATCCAATGCAATACTCTTCCTCTGCTGGGAAAGAGATATATTTNTGCTCAGTTCAGGAAATGTTGTGGCTAGACAAGAATGGTACAACAGAGGAAATAGACATCACATGTCTTTTTAAAGTCCAGTGATGGCAAAATCTTGTTACTGACTTGATCACAATAGTAATGCATTAAGCATTAATATTACATTTAGGCAAATTACATTGTTAATTTATTTTATTCTACATTTTTCTTCAGCAAAATTTTAAGAAAAGAGGTGAGATTTTTATCTTCTGAGCCCTTTGCTAAAAGTATCATTTTTACTATAGTTCTAGTTGTATTTCCTATACAATAGTGCCTGCAATATTTTAGGTGATAACCAAACAAATTAGAAAAAAAACCCCTTCATTTTAGAGATTGCTAGTCCAGGTTAATATGGTTAGTTGGTTACAGAATAAGACAGAGTGGAGAACTTCATATATATTAAGAATGTAAAGAAATATCTTTGTAGAATGCGGACCCCTAACTTTACTGAACAGTGTTTTTAGCTCTGGTATTGTACTGTAAATATAAAATAGAGGCCTGTAAAGCCTTGAATTTCCAATTTATCAAGAATTTTCTCTATCAAAACTAAGTAAAAATCTTTAAAAGAAAGGAGAACAATATAGTATTGCCTTTCTTTCAATATCTCAAAAGTAGCTGTCACTGATTTATATCCTACGTATTTCCGTTTTCATCCCTTGAAACCTGATGGCCTAATTCCATTTTAGCAGAGGTGAATTTTACATTATTTTAGTACATGGAGTTTGTGGCCTCAACAAAACAATTTGGAGCATTTAATGATTTTCCACACAGCATCAATTAATTGTAAATTTTAACTCTGAAATTTAACACTGTAGTGGAAGTAAGTTTAGATATCTACCCTGCAGAGAGGTCATTCTTTTTCTTTGAATCTGAATACTTATCTCCACACTAGCTTGGCTTATGCTTTTTTAGAAAGGAAAAGAAACAGCAAATTAATACTTGTCTGTAGTCATTGCAACATAATCTTGAAGAAGGTAGGTAATACTTACCTGTAAATTGAATAGTGTCACCATCGTAACACATTTATCAAGGAATTTGAAAAGAAAATCCATATGTTTAATACTGATTATTTTCACTGAGTTTGTAGAATAACAGCAGTATAATTTGCAATGAATATCAAAACCCTATCTCTATGGGAACATCAGTTTTAATAAACTACCTGAAATTAATAATGCAATAGTTCAGATAAAGTATTCCGCAACTTACAACCATTGAATTCACAGGTAAGATAGGCAATGTTTAAGGAACTGTCTTAAGACACAGTCCCCTCTAAATCTGGGCTAAGTGAACACTTAATTTCACTTATATAGCATCCATGGTTATGTTCTGCCTATTAGAGAAACAGAGAGATGTTGGTTTTACATAGACTGATGCATATTAGTTATAGTGCCCTCCAGATACCAGAGATGGGGTTCATTTGACAGGACAGCTACTGCCTCAGGAGGACACAAATCTCCTTTAGTGGAGTTACTGAGTGTACCAGTCTCATGCTGATGCCCAAGACTCTCCAGGAGCTGTTAGATGGCACCATATGCAGTGACTGGGTGGCTGAATCATGCCCAGAAGACTGCAGGAGACAGCTGTTGCTCTCTTTGAACTTCTGATTACACATGATCCAGAATATTTTCCTGGAAAACTCTGTCTGAGGTTGCTTGGAAACTGGCTCTGTAAGAAAGAGGATAGCTTAGCTGGTGGGTACCTTTAAGAGGCACACAGTGAAGAGTATTTGTTACAGACTGCTGGAAGTTCTTTCATAAATTTAGAACAGTGCCATGGCCTGTGCACCAGCTGTATCTGACACATGGAATAAAAGAGTGGTTGTTTCACTTTGGTGTAATCAGGGATCATGCTACTCATGAGAGTCCATCCTGAAAACAAATTCTATACAGATGAGCACAGCAGTGTTATTCATCCTTCATCACAAGATCCCAAATTCAAACAAAGGTCAGACATGTAATCCTGTGTTTAGAGATAAACAAATTTAAAGAGTTTTTGACAGTTGCCTGATGGTGACAGAATCACACACTTCCATTGTGATTTTATATGTTTAAATTTGGGGACTAGCAGAGGCAGCTATTATATTTAAATTGTTTATTTGTTGGTTTGCTAGTTTTGGGGTTGTTTTAGATCAATCCTACAATATTTTTCTTCTCCCTATCTTGTACACTCTCCTATCTATATTGTTGGGTTTTTTTCTACTTGTGGTGACATCCCCTGCATCATCTGCCAGTATGAAAATTGGAACAAATAGTCTCTGATGGCAGAGCCATAGCATAAGTGAAAGATTTTTGTAATCTTTTAGACTGTTCTTCACATTTTACATTTCTGTCATGACAGCTTCATTTAAACCTTATGCAATCTTAGGGGAAAATGGAAATAGGTTATCTTTATTTTTTAAATTATGTGACAGGACTAAAATCAAGGAAATGCATTCCCTGACTGCAAAATCATATTTTCAAGAAAAGGTTTGTTTTTTTCTTTTTTTTTTATTACAGCAATATCAGCTATATGTAGAAAGTTTTAGATGTCATTTCAATTAGATAAATGAAAAATTAAGTATAAGATATTTCTAGCTGTCAGTACTTACTTGAAATTCAAGCTTTCTGTGCAAAGTGTCTGTACATTCAACTTTCTGTTATAAAATGTACGAATGGTTAAAATATTTTTTAATCACGTGAAAGGCAAGAAGATATATAATTAATAGTATTATACCAATGGGAATGATAGAAAATAGAAGAAGATAAATTAATCCTCACACACTTTCAAAAATAATTAATTTCATAATGTATGTTGGAATATATAACCTGCCATGCTTGGGGTCAAGTACAAAGAACATCATTTCCTACTAGAATGGTTCCAAGGGGAAAAAAAAATTAGTGTAGGATGGTTTCATTTAATTTAAGTTTCATAGTGCTCTTGGAAATTAGTATAAATTCAATGCGGAATATTGCTGATGAATTAGAATTTGGAATTTAAATAATTTTGAGGCTATTAAGTATGAGATATTGCATCTGTGGTATTTCATTAGTAAGTGGAAATGTGGTAATATCTGGTTAGAGAGGACAGTGAATGTCTCCTGCCTTATGAATCCATGAGTTGTGGATAACCAAGTTATACCATGTACACTGGATATCTGCAAGTCCCCGATGGGATGCACCCACGAGTGCTGGGGGAACTGGCAGAAGTCATTGCTGGGCAACTTCCCATCATCTTTGAAAGGTCCTGGAGAGCAGGCGAGGTGCCTGACCAGAGGAGAGCTGAGGTCACCCCAGTCTTCACAAAGGGCTAGAAGGTGGGACCAGGAAACTACACACTGGTCAGCCTCACCCCCATCCCTGGAAAGATGGTTGAACGTCTCATTCTGGGCATCATCTCATAGCATCTGGAGGAAAAGAAGGCTATCGGAAGTAGTCAACATGGCTTCACCAAGGGAAATCACATCTGACTAACCTGATAGCCTTCTACAATGATATGAATGTATGGAGAGATGAGGGGCAGGCAGTGGACGTTGTGTACCTTGACTTCAGCAAGGCTTTTGACACAGTCTCCCACAGCATCCTCATAAGTAAGCTTAGGAAGTATGGGTTAGATGATTGGACAGTCAGGTCGATTGAAAACTGGCTGAAAAAGAGAGCTCAGAAGGTAGTGAACAGGGGCAGAAAATCTAGATGGTCCGTAAAAAGTGGGGTCCTCCAAGGTTCAATGGGTCCATTCCTCTTCAATATTTTCATCAATGACCTGGATGAAAGGATGGAATGTACCCTCAGCAAGTTTGCTGATGATACAAAAGTGGGAGGAGTGGCTGACACATTAGAAGGGTGTGCCACCATACAGCAAGACCTGGATGGGGTGGAGAGTTGGATAGAGAGAAACCTCATTAAATTGAGTAAGGGCAAGTGTAGGGTCCTGCACCTGGGGAGGAATAAGCCCCTGCACCAGTACAAGTTGGGGACTGACCTGCTGGACAACAGGATGACCATGAGCCAGCAAAGTGCCCTTGTGGCCAAGAAATCCAATGGCATCCTGGGATGCATCAAGGCGAACGTGACCAGCAGGTCAAGAGGGCTTATCCTCCTCCTCTGCTCTGCCCTGGTGAGGCCCCATCTGTAGTTTTGTGTCCAGTTCTGTGCTTCACAGTTCAAAAGGACAGGTAACTGCTGGAGAGGGTGCAGCAGAGGGCTACAAAGATGATTAGGGGCCTGGAGCATCACTCTTACGAGGGAAGCTGAGATACTTGGGTCTTTTTAGCCTGGGGAAGACTGAGAGGGGATCTGGTCAACACCTATAAATTCTTCAAGGGTGGGTGTCAAGAGGCAGGAGCCAGTCTTTCTTCAGTGGTGCCCAGTGAGAAAACAAGAGGAAATGAGCACAAACTTGAACGTAAGAAGTTCCAAGAGGAATTTTGATGGTGGCAGAGCACTGGAAGAGGCTTCCCAGAGGGGTGGTGGTGTCTCTGTCTCTGGAGACCTTCAAAACCCACCTGGACATGTTGCTGTGCAATCTTCTCTAGGCTGACCTGCTTTGTCAGTGGGTTTGGTCTCGATGATCTCCAGAGGTCCCTTCCAACCCAACATCATTCTGTGATTCTGTGAATCAGATACCTGCTTACATGGTAGAATCTGAGATAGAGTAATAGATAAGGCTTTTTAAAATTTGTTTACATGCAAAAACATTTATAGGGAAATACTACACCAACCTGGAAATAGTTTTGTTTCCTTCTGTAATTTTAAAGAGAAATTCCCACCCCAACCCCATACTGCTTGGACAATATATTTTGTGACAGCTTAGTCTCTCAAATTATGAGTGAGAAGGAGGAAATAAAGTTATATATTTTAAAAGAAAAATCCTACTCAAACATATTTAAAAGTAGATGCTGATTAGATATTATTACAGGAGAGGAAAAAAAATATTCATGCTTTTTCAACTGCTAGTAATCCATGCAGTTCTCCCTCCTACCTCCAGACATCCATTGTCCAAAGCCGTCAATTACATTCTTCTATTTCTCAAATGAAGGGAATTGGTTTATTCTAGAGTTACACTGGGGAAAGAAGCAAGGATGTATTACAGACTTCTCAGACAAAATTCTACTTTGGAACTGAAATGATACAATGTCAAAGAAGAAACACGGAATTGTAAAATAAAACAACCACATTCCCAATCACGTATTTTGCCTGTCTGGTAGAGTGGAACAAGAAGTGGGACAAGAAGGTGTGCTATAAGCAGGTGTAAGACTACAATTTATATTATCTGCACAAGGTAGGAGCACTCTGCTTCAAATACAATAATGTATAGATTCTGGTTGCAGAAACTCTTTAGATTGTTGTATTGAGATTTGTTGTTTAAGGATAGAAAAGAATATTTTGCTGAATTCAAGCAGACTTGCTAAGTCAGCCCCCAAATTAGAGACCAGGAATCAAGCCATTGAGCTTAGCCACTTGGTTTACTGTTCAGCTCCAATTTAGACAGCACTAACCACATCTATTCTGTACAAATTCTACCCAGGAGCGGATAGTCCTAAACATGTTAGATATAAGTGTCACGGATCAGTAAATGGCAACCTATAGTGGGTCTGGATACTGAGGTTTGTCTAAAAATAAACAAGAGTAGAGCTTGTAGGGTAAACTACTTGAACATCACACACAATTTTTCAGTTACTTCCCCATTCAAAGACATTCAATTGGTCGTGACTTACCTTCTGTTAGGAGTTCATTGCTGGTTTAGGAAAGTCAGGCAGAAAGTCATGTTGGCTTGTGCTGTGCAGCTCCTTGAAGTTACCAGTCTCAGGCATCACCCACGATGTCCCTGGGTACTCCTTGACATTTATCTCCACGGACTTGCCTCTATTTCCAGGATCTTTTCTTCTAGGCCTTTTGTCTTCCATCTAAATAGCCTACGTTCAGAAGCACAATGTGTGATCAGCCTACTAACTGGTGGACTCTTTACTAACTGGAGGTCTCAGTATGTTTCATTTCTTCACAGTCTAGGTGTTACCAAAATTTGCAGACAGGCTTTCCTGGTTGCTGAAAGCAAGTAGCAGGCTCATGCTTGAGAGTTCAAAAGTTCGATTTCCAACACTCACTCACACCCACAATTATGTGCTGTCTGTCACTGTTCACGGTCTAAGCTATTTTTTGTCTACCAAAGTCAGTCAGTCAGAGGCTGATCTGTAATTCTGTCTTTTTGACTGTGGAGACATGGCCTTGTCTGTGTATTTGTAGACTCTGAATATTTCTAGCACTATAAGCTTCCAGGTGCTCTGTGTTCTCACAGGCCACCTGTTCTTTTAGGTGAATTATTTACCTCATTGCCCTTGGAGAAGTTTTTCTCACTATTGCACCAGTATAAAAAAAGCAGTGTAGTCAGACACAAACCATCTAACTTCTATATTTCTCTCTGCCTCATTTTCCTCATGTCTCTAAATATTCCTTGGAATTTACTCAGCCTGTCCTCCAAATAATAATAATTAAAAAATTTCCTTTTCACTGTTATTTTCTAGTCTGCTTCTTTGTCTTTTATGTTTGGAGAAAGACATTGTGTCCTCTTACTATAAACTCCTTTGTGACAGAGCTAATGGTTGAATTTAACACATAACTGGAGTCTCCACTGCTTAGTCCTTTGCTTTTCGATGATTCATTAGTTTGTTACTCCTCTACCCATTTTTTGCATTTCTGTGTCATTGGTGGATCATCACAGTTTTACCATTTTTGTCAGCAAGACATAAGGTTCACGTTCCCAAGGCAGGCATCTACAACTTATGCATCTAAAGCCAGTTAATGTATCTCCTGTTTCTACACATAAAAGAGAAAAATACACCTCCAGAAGGGGATTCATCTGGACAGCTGGTTAACCAGTTCTGGTGATGACTCTTTTCCTCCATTGACTGTATATGAAAACATAGTCATATTTCAGGCTTAAAACACCAAACTTATGCTGTTTACCAGCTAGTGTCCAGGAATTCTCTTACGTGAAAAAAAAAAAAAAAGCTGTTCTATCTTATCATGAAATATTAAATAGATGTAATAAATGGACATTTCATGTCTTTCACCCTGTTTGTGACATTATTATCTAACAGTACAGGATATATTAAGTTAATATATACAATAATAAATAATAATATAAATAAGGCTGCAGTTAAGCAACATTTGATTTTGTCATGCATTTCTATAACAGTTTCCAGATTCTTGGCTTGTTCTCCCACTCATTCTGATGTTCCTTGGTGTTTGATGCTGATCAACGCTATTAGGTAAGGATAGGCTATTTTTTCCTCCATTTTCCTATCCCTGTTAGTCAGCAATTTTCATCTTCTAGGAGCTACTTAGAGTTACTTTCTACTGCCCAACCAGATTTCAGATGTGCCATAGACAGTCAACGCTCAATTTACATTTCCATCAATTTATTGCACCTTTCAAACTGCCCTGACCCAGTTTATGTTGTCATCGAGTATGATTAAAGGTCTTTGTTACAAGGTCAGCTTTTCCTCAGTTTCTTGCATGGGAACTAGCTGGCTGCTTGTTTTGGGGCATATAATACTGTATGAATAACTATGACTTACTGTGATTATGTTAATAACATTCAGCTTGTAAAAAACTGCAAAAGATTTTAATGAATCTCTGACTAGAGGCTAATCAATAGCCATTACCTTCTGAAACTTTGATACAAACCTCCAAAAATCACAACAAAACTAGAGGAATTCAGAAATGGATTTTATATTGCAAAGATTGGCATACTTACCTGTGCATAATAACAAATACATTACATAAATGCTATGCAGAACTCAGATGCTCACAAGCACAATGTTTCGTTCAGTTTATAGTGTATATAGGCATATAATCTACAGCTGGTTAAAAATTAAAGATTCTGAATCCAGCCATACCAGAGCTGTTTTCTAGTAGCAGCTAAACTTTTATTTTATTTTATTTTAGCACATTATACAATGAAATCCAGACAAAGTCATTGCATGTTAAAAAACCACATGCCTTTGAAGGATACTTAGGTGAAGATTAGCTTGAGATACAAATTGGTGAAATACTGTTCAATTGCAAAGAAATAAACAGGGTATATTCAAAATGCAGCTGAAGTCTGGAAGGGAAAGGCAACTTTTGTGGGGATTCCTTTGCATGAATATATTTTTCCTTTCTGTCCCTGTGGTTCTAACATGTCTTAGATGAGGCTGTTCCTGGCTTATCTTTATGCTTCAAGAGTAAGATCCATGAAAACAGAAGGCCTGGGACTGAAGTGCTTGACTTTGCTGTGCTTTAAATCGTTCATGCAAATTGTGATTGCTTTGAGTTTGCTTAGTCTCAAGGTAAAATAAAGCAAAGATGTAACTGTTGAACTTAGAGTATTTCTCTGTGTTGAACAAGAAACTTTAAACAATCTCCCCCTCTCTCATCCCCCAAATGTCTACCTGAACAGCTCAATCCCAAAACCAGAATATATCCTAAAAAATTCAGTTACCACAATGTAATAAATTAATACTAGTTTTAAGTTTGGTGGATGATTTTGAGTTTTAATTCACTGCTGCAGGATCACAATTTTGTGATACATTTTGTTATTATACCTTGGTTTAAAGAAGCTTCCCATAATTTATAAATGTCACAATACTTAAAAGTTCAGTAAACAACACGGAGAAGATACATGTGACTCTCTGATTGTTTTATTGTTCACTTGCTTTCCAATTTCATTCATATCATTGTATTAGAAAAGACAAATTTATTATGGTTTTTGACACCACATATATTTTCCTGTCGTTTTTTCCATAATGAATAGATTTCTGTTTAGAAAGGTTATATGGGCTGTGTCTTGAAAGCAAAAGAGAAACCAATGGAAAAACTGAATGTTAAAACTTGAGTTTGTTTCAGTCTTTAAAATAAATATATATAAATATTTTGAGAGGAAAAAAAAACCTTCCTAAAGAGCTAATTCATAAATACTGAAATATTCCAAACAATACTTTCTAGCTTGTTGTTGTCATCAAATGTATAAGAAATTTGTACTCTCCAATCATAGGTAATGAATTCTTATAATTGATAATGTCACATGGTATTATATTATAATGTCACTTCTGACATGAACATCTGAAAAAAGGTCAACTCTTCTGGAAGATACTTGCTCAATAATCCTGAAGATTTTCATAGCTCACCCTATGGTTATCTGACTGATAAAATGTTTACCTTTTTTTAAACAACCTTAGATGTGTTGAATAACATTACTCAGAGATTAGGGCAATTTTGTTAGCACTTTTTTAATTTGACAAGCTTTATTCTGCTCTGTATTTTATTCTGTTGTAACTGACAAAAGAGTTTAAATCTCATTAATGGGTAGTAGATGACTTATGTTAAATGTCTTAGCTATAAAACTATGCAATGTCATCCCAGGATGTGTATATGACAAAATCTAGTGGCTATATTCCTTTTCCCTCGTTTCATATTATTATGTTGTTGATTGGATAACAGATGGATAGCTGTTTAAGAAAGGGACTTGCTGCTTAAAGTTGTCTACTCCATTGTTGGATTTCTAATGGATTTTACCCTTTTCCTGGGCTCCATGAAAAGAAGCATGGCCAGCAGGCTGATGGAGATGATTCTGCCCCTTTACTCCACTTTTGTGAGACTCCATCTGGAGAACTGCATCCAGCTCTGGGGCCCCCAATGTAAGAAGGACCTGGACCTGTTGGAGCAAGTCCAGAGGAGGGCCACAAAGATGATTTAAGGTCTGGAGCACCTCTCCTATGAATACAGGCTGACAGAGTTGGGATTGCTGAGCATGGAGAAGAGGAGGCTCTGGGGAGACCTTATAGCAGCCTTCCAGTGCTTCAAGGGGACCTACGAGAAAGACGGGGAGGGACTGTTTATCAGTGTAGTGACAGTGGTAACAGTTTTAAACTGAAAGAGTGTAGATTTATATTACATATTAGGAAAAAAAATATTTACTTTGAGGGTGGTGAGGCATTGGAACAGGCTGCCTAGAGAAGCTGTGGATCCCCCATGCCTACAGGTGTTCAAGGCCAGGTTGGATAGGGCTTTGAATAAGCTGGTCTAGTGGGAAGTGCCCCTGCCCATGGCAGGTGGCTTGGAATTAGATGATCTTTAAGGTCTCTTCCAACTCTAATCATTTTATGGCTCTACAATCCTATGATTTCATTTTAGCTTAACCACCTTAAATTTAAATGTCTGTTCTGTTCTTAGATTTTTCTGTAATTAATAGAGGACTGGCGTCTTCAGTAATGTAATCCATATTAAATCCATGTCAGGATATTTGGTTTTTAGACCATTGACTAAATCAAGAACAACCGTTACATTAAATGCTTTAATGATAGTTTGTTAAATTCAGTTGTAGCCAATATTTATTTGTGCATTTCTGCATTGCACTGTGGCAGCAATTGCAGAAATTTTCTTTATTCATTATATCTCCAAGTTTTTTTCTGGACTGATGTTCATCAGTATCAGTGATAACTGGGAAGAGAATAATACATTTTAAATACTTTTACCAGTCAGACCTATCATCAGAGCTTCACTCAGCTTTCATCAGTGACTTACTATTAGACATTATTACCAGAGATATCCTGCATTAGAAAGATTAAGTTGAAATAATACGGGAAAGTCAACATAATATTTAGTCCTGGGTCAGCTTCTTTTTTTGCCAATGATAATCTCAAATTAACATGTATTAGCATACATTTTGTTACTTGAATCTGGCTATATGGAAGAAATTCAGACCTTCCTGGAGTACCTTTTAGGTGATTTATTTTCCTCTTCCTAACATAGGACCAAAGCACCTTTGTTCTTTGCGTATGAGGTACCTTATCCCTATGGTCATAGTATAAACTAGTACCTTTTCCTCAACGTTTAGAAGCAATCAACAGGGGTCCATAGATCAATATAATAAATTCTTTTTTTTTTTACTCTGGAAAATTATGAGAGACATTAAGAAACTGTGTAGAAGTGAATGAGGAAGGAAAGCAATATTGTCAGAATCCCTAGTAAAACAGATGAAATAAAAAAAACCAAACAAACCCAACCAACCAAACAAAAACAAACTAACCAAAACAGAACAAATCCAAACCAAAACAAAACAAAAAACCCCACCCAGATATCAGCAAAGTCTATTAATTTGATTTAGGTGGGTGAAAAAATTGGAACCTAACTAGGAAAAGATTATACTTTCCCATTTGCAAGCTTTAGAGGAAGTGCCTTACTGCACACTAGCGGTATGCTCAGTGCTTCTCGATAGCCAGCCAAGAAGAAGAACACAGTGCCCATTGCCTGCAGTCTTCATAGCCCATACAAAGGTCTGGGATTCAGCTTTCCTAGAGGTCTTGAGACCAAGCAATCTACTGAGATAGTCACATAAGAAATGAGTTTACCATTATTTTTCCTTCTAATGTTGGAGTCCAGCTCTTTACAGTCAACTTTGAGACATTAAAGTCTGTTAGTATACAATGCACGTCAGTGGCCCTGAGCATTAAAAGCCTAGAGCTTGTTATGGATTCCACTTGGTATTGTACTTGACTCGTTTCATTATCATTTTCTTAAGCATGTTGTCTGCTGAGGTTCAATTAAGGTTCTGAATAGGTCAAGGCACAAGCCAGCTATGTGATAGGTCTCTTTAATCTATTCCTTGATAGCCAGATTATATTTTGAACCGTATCAGAGACATGTTCTCAGATTAAACCTCAATGTTACTGTTTGTGGGATTAGCTGGAAGCTGTTTTTTTAAAGCCTCTAAAAGAGGAAAGCATAATTTGGATTTTCACAGGCTGTACAGGGACATGGCTGAAACTGGCATTTGGTCTTACCATGATCATTCCCATTTGGAAATAAATCAGAATATACAGGCAGTATATCTAAATTGTCTCTTTTTTCCAATCAGAAAAATAAAAACAAACAAAGGTAAGATCTGTAAATAGTTTTAATTAGCAGCCTCAGAGTAATATTTTCATTTGTAGTCTATAATTTATTACAAACATTTTCCAAACACTTTTTTTTTCAGGTGTACTATTTTGAACTTCCACAAATATCATCATGGATTTCAGTTTCTTTAATCGTACACACTCTCATTGCTCTGCAGTAATTATGGACATGCAATTGTAACTGAGATGTGTTCTCTAGTTATATAAGAAAGGACATTCTCTTTTTAGATGAAAATAAGTTAAATGTTACAAAACAAACACAAGTTTGTCCCAGTGTAACATAGCATGGAAGCATTTTGGTGTCAAATGCTTTCACAAATTGCTACTTAATCTCTCTACCCCATTTTACTGTTCTAAAAATAGAAATTATAACACTTAGTGGACTCATAGAAATATTAAGGGTGTCAATCTTAATAAAACTCAAGCTCAAGTGGCTCATATGTTGGCATTTTAGGAATAGAACATGCAGTTCTTCTTCAGCTGTTAGAGACAAAGCCGACTAACTGCTCTTCTGGACTCTGAGACTTTGAGACTGAACAGTGAGGCGGGAAGATACTGACAGAATGTGTGAAACTGACGGTATCAGTTTCTGGAGTAAATTAAAAGGCTGCTCTCAGACTGATTAAAGTAACAAAAATAATAATAAAACCCTACGCTTTTTTAAATGGTGAATTTATAGTTTTTCCTTGTGTATATTTTACAATACTATGTAAAATTCCTTTTTTTTTTTTATACAAGAAACATAAATAGATAAATAAAGGGACAAATGTTGCACTACAGATTACCAATTACATTTCTAAATAAACAGCGTATTTCATGCTACATTCACTGAGCTATATACATTTACATCCTGTGCTATATACAGAAATAGAAAATCAGGGCCTATTTTTAATATTCTATGTATGATCCATAAAACTGAAAATCTGAATATGCAAAGCTGTTACACATGGGTTGTATTACAAAATGAGTAAGATGTGAGCTTTCAGCACAGGACTGTCATTATTCTATAAATTCATGTCAGGAAAGATATATGCTTGGGCTGTGTATGCCACAGAGGTCAGGAAGGTGAAACTGCTCCCTGTTGTCATGCCTCCCTCTCTCAATGCTTCAGGTATCCAAATCAGGACAGATTCAGGCTCTGCATAGATCTCTAAAAGCTTGCATCTCAGCCAACCCTTTGTGAACAAATGGCTGCACTTCTTTTAATTTCAAGCCTTTTCTTCAAGAAATGTCACTGGATCAGCAAAGTGAGTCCTTATAGAAAATTTCACAATATTTTACAGAAGGGTTTGATAAACAACATAAAAATGGGAGCTGTGACCAGCTTACACTAAAGTGCGTATTCCATAAGGTTCTGTTGGATAACAAAACATATCTTCCTTTTATAACTAACATAAAATGCCACTGTTGCTGTCCTTTCCCAGTGAAAGTTTCAGTAACTGTTATGCCGTTTGCTATTGTTAGTGCATGTTTGACCTGATTAAATGTTTTCTTATGTGTCTGCTCCTCAGCCCCCATTATCAGCACTGACTGCATCTAGACTTGTATGCTCTTGGGAAATCCCTGCAGACCTCAGATGTGCCAAGGAAAGAGACTACAGATGATGGCTGTCCTTCAGCCTTGAGTCACTGTTGAGATGTTTACTGTCTATGCTTGTGGTTTTGGATTTGGAGTTTCATATGGCAGAGCATCTTACCCTTTACTAAACAGGGAGAAGAGCATCAGCTCTTTTTCTTTCATCATCTTGATTTACAGTATTCCAATATCTTTTTGTTTATAGATCCATCTCAAAAGGAATGGGTAGCACATCAGACAAAATTTATAACACCACAAAAGGTGGTGGTAGATCTTGAACCTTAATACTTTTAGAGTGATATTGCAGTATTGGCTGATATCAACAAGAATTTAGAGAAAATTAGACTTTAGAACTTAATAGTTCTAAAGCTTGATGACAAATATTTTTTCCTGATGAAAATTGTATTTCTCACCTTCTGTGGATTTATTCTTGTTCTAATGAAAATAAGAAAACATGCAAATCAAGGCTAATGAGATTTCTTTTTCTCCTAAAGGATTAAAATCAGAGTTTAAAAAAATGTAATATCAAATTTGAAATATTTCTCAACATGAAATAATGATTCTCATTAAATAATGAAATAATGATTGTCATTAAATCATTAATTTAATGAGAAATTTTATGAGCTTCATGAAATAAAAAATATTCCAAGAAAAACAGGAGCTTGTATGGACAAACACAAAATATAAAAAATATAATTTACTGACAAAATAAATACTGGCTTATGATTGCTATGCTCTGGTTGTTTCTCCTCCCTACAAAATATTTTATAAGTAAAACCTAAATAAATAGCAGTGAATAAATACTTTGTCACAGTTTCACTTTGGAATGTCTTTTCCTCCATCTTAATGTTTTTAACATTTACATCACAACTTTGTTTAGTAAAAAAAAAATTATAATTACCTTTAAAATCATAGAATCACAGAATCATAGAATGGTTAGGGTTGGAAAGAACCTTAAAATCATTGAGTTCCAAACCCCCTGCCATGGTCAGGGACACCTCCCACTAGACCAGGTTGCTCAAAGCCCCTTCCAGCCTGGCCTCAAACACTTCCAGGGATGGGGCATCCACAGCTTGTCTGGGCAACCTATTCCAGTGTCTCACCACCCTCACAGGAAATAATTTCTTTGTAATTTCTAGTCTAAATCTCCCCCTTTTCAGTTTAAAACTCTTACCCCTTGTCCTATTATTCCACTCCCTGATAAAGAGTAGCTTCCCATCTCTCCTGTAGGACCCCTTCAGGTTCTGTATGGCCATTATAAGCTCTTCCCAAAGCCTTCTCTTTTTCAGGCTGAGAGTAATAAAAAGTAAAGAAAAGATTAAAAAAAAAAAGAAAAATAAAAGAATAATGAAGCATTACCGGCTATTCAGATTGATTTAATTTCTACATAATGGGTAATTTTAATCCATCAGTCAAAATAATAAATTTTGATAAAGAGAATTTTATCAACCATGTTGGACCCCAAGTGAATAATCCTTTTGTGTCTTGCTGTAAAATCATATACCTAAGGATCAGACACACTAGGAATTCAGTAACAAACCTAACTTCATTATAATTTATTGCCTATCAGATACTATAACCTACTTTGTATGAAATTTTGGAAGGGCAATCAATTACGGAAGACACCATCTAACAGTCTGCATACTGTATACAACATTAGTCAAAATATTATAATTGCAGGCCGGAAGTCAGTTCTTTTTCAGAAACCATAAGTTTGGATCAAAAGATTCTAAAGCTCTATAGAAACCTGGTTTATACCAAAATGTGTACATATATATACATATACTCACACTTATACATTTTTTCAGTTAATTATTAATATTGTAAGTAATGTAAAATATTTTTTTTACTTTTGATTTACATATTGTGAACAGTATATTCTAATGTAGAGAAGTTGGTTATTTACATATAGGAAGTTTGAAATACTGTAGTTTTCGTGATCTAACAAAGTAGGGATGTATCTATGATGATCAAAGGATGTAGTGAAACAAATTTTGTAAGTATGAGCAATGCCTTTTATTTGTTCAAGTACTATAGCTAGAGAAAAAGCTTGCACTCCTGAAATCTTGCCTGCTCTTCCAAACTAATAAGCCTGATACTGAAATATTTATTCCTCAGAAGAGACATAAAAAAAAAAAGAAAAAAAAAAAGTGTATGACTTCTTGTGTGCTCAGGAGGTAATGAAACTCCAGTCTTTTGATTTCTTTGTTGAATAATAATGGATTCTTCCCTGAAAACCATCCTTCCTTTCTGTTATAACACAACCTGATTGATATAGTCCAGCAACATGATTGTTCTGGCTGAGGTCAGAGAGCATGTAGGAGGTATAGTCCAATAACATTAATGATTAGTATCATGATCATGATAATTTGTTACAGTCATATACTGTGGTTTTTTCACATTTTTCTCATTCATGTACATTTTATTAGTTGGGAATAATGTAAACCCAGACATTATAAAAACTGAAAGCAAAGTGAACATTTATAAAATAAATCAATACTCTTCTCTGTTAAATTTTAAAGTTTACATTACTAATGTTTGAACTGACTTTTAAGAAAACATTTTTTTATTATGAACCAAGAGTATTTCCAAGGTTATGGTGGTGTTTGGTGGTGGCAATGAGCAACTTATAGTTAAGGAAAAGATAGAAATACCAATAAATATGGTGTGAAGATCTATATTCTCATGATATTTAGAATAGATACATATATATGCATATTATTTATATAAAATATTTATATAAAATATGTATACATAAACACATGTACAAATATATCTTTCTTAATTCCTAGCTTCTAGAATTATTTATTTACAGAAGCATCTCTGCTGTGAAGGTTTCTAGTGCTTAGGGTAGAAAAAGTAAACCTTTGAAAATGTAAACCCTGAAGGCTTAAAACCATTACACAAACATAGAACTGAAAATGTATTTTTATAATGCATGTTGTTAACAATTCCAAGTCCTCTAGTCATATGACCCACATGTCTAGCAGGGCTTTTTCACAGAATCTCATTAAAAAAATTCCCCTCTTGGGACAAAAAAGAATTTTTAAAGCCTTAGGACAGCACTAACCCTAATTTGCAATAGAATCTTAGGGAATGCTCCTCTTCTGCCTTTACTGCAGAAAATATATTGCCAGCACTCAAGAAGTAATAAACCTACCTAAACCACACAGTAAGAATAACAGACGTACCATTCAGACTAAATTGAAGTTATGCTCAAAAGTGCAGTCATACAGTTTTTAATAATTGAAAGTTAAATTGTTTAACTTCTTGGACCAACAGTTCTGGTAAGGAAAATATTCTGTGATCTGACACTGGGTTATATGCTGTGCAAACTGCGTACTCGATGAACATTTACAGTATAAAGACATGGTTAACCTCTGAGGAAATTGCTTCTTCAAATAATTAAATAAATATGTGTTTATATATACACACAGAATTAGTGTGTGAATATATAAATGTAATATAACATGTTATTCCATACTTTTTTCTTTAGCACTGTTTTTCCTATTGAAATCTGTAGGGTAATGGTTTGTAAAACCGTATTTGTACAAGTAAATATTTTTCAGAATATTGTTTATTCTTCCCTCTCATGCTGGGATATGTAACTTGGACAACCACTAACTGAGCATCTGAGTCATTAAAAAAAAATGATTTGATGCTGCATAAGGTCCAGGAAGACATAATTTTTTTTGCTTAATATAGAAGTTGGTTGGAAAGTACATTGCTACAAAGTGTAATTAAAATGTAGCTTTGTCAGTTCAATATTTTAGTGGTTCAGAGGAGTGAGGGGGCTGTTGGTGGACAGTAGAGTTACCCTGAAGATAGATAGCTGCTTGATCTCTCAGCCTCTGGAAACTTTTCTGCTTTTAATAAGCAGAAAAGGAAACAGCAGTTTTGGGATTCTTTGACACAAAATTGTAACAAGGAACTTATTTCAAATAGCAGCTTTGTGATTAATGTACATGCCAAAATAGTGTTCAGCCAATTCTTTTTCAGCTACATTAGCCCAGCAGTGCTAAATTCTAGTGAAGATCCAAACACACTGTTATTTCTATTCAGATCAGGAGATAGTGCGGTGCATAGTCAATACTAAGAACCAAAGGCAGAGGAGACAGACAGATAGATAAGAATTAGTCCAACATGATGAACACAGGCACCTCACTCTTTACATAGACTCCTTGCATAGGTATACTCAGAAGTTTCCTGTGTCTTTTTGAGACAGATGCAGCTGGAAATTCAGGCCACCTCATGGAAACCAGGCAGAAGCAGCAGTGGTAGAGTACCACAGCCGGGGCTAACCCAGCAGCCGGGCAGTCTCAGCATGTCCTGTGTAGGCAGGAACAGTAACTTGAGCCAGCATCTGATAGCCCAGCAGGTTGCTGAGGAGAATCAATACAGCAGCAGATGCGTGTTAGGAAAGACCTGGCAGTCTATGTGAGATTCAAAAACTGTCAGGAAAATTCATCCAACAGAGCCAGGATTCTGTCTGGGAAACCAATGAAAAGATAAAGAGGAAAGAGGTTATTTTCTGACTATACAGTCAGACTTGAGCTGTTTAGTTTTGTTTTACTCTCTGTGATCGTAATAACTGAACATAATGAGTACTAATAAATTAGTACTAAAAGAGAATTCTCCAGCCCACACAGGCTCTGGCTCTCTTTATTTTGAAAATAAAAAACATATACTGCAGATACATACATTTTTAATGCATGGTAGATTTTCTTTACTTGCTAAAGGGATTTCTCACTGTTATGGGGGAAATGTGTGCTTCCTAGACATTTAGTATTTGTCATCCTAGGAATAAAACCAGCTTTTATGAAGAAGAAACAGCACTAAACGAAACACTGCACTTCTCCTCCTTCTTGGCTTTCCTAACTACCTGTCCTACATCATTCCTTCTGTTTTATGATTGTTTTTCCTCCTGAGACCTATGCCAATCAGATATTTACTGTCACACTGACTTGGCTTTTATTTCTCAGAAACTTGCAATGTTATCATATTCATAACACTTACGAAAGAGATCAGAATATGCAAGCTATGCAGAAAGAATGTAGTTAAAAACTGTTTCAGTAAGGTTTTATAGAAACCCTCTAGGCCCCCAAATCAAACCAAACCAAACTTAACTTAATCAAACCAAACCAAACAAAATACAACATATTTTTAGTTCACCTAATTTTTAAGTGTATTACGCAGTTTTTGACCAATTTTCCCCCATCCCTCCCTCCCACCTAAAACCTCATCTAATCTTTCTGTAGTTTGCATTGTCCTAAAAGACCACAGAAGCTGAAAGGGTCTGTTGAACAAATTTTTATTTGAACATAAATAAAAGAAATTAGTCTACAGAAGTTAACTACATTAAGTTTACTCTGAAGGTTACAGGTGCTTATCTCAAGGTCAAGATGTAGTGTTTTTATAAGAAAGGATGATTTTTTGTTACTATCCAGTCACACTATAAAATATAAATATGATTCTATAAAATATAAATTATACACTGTAAATAGAAAGTACTGACTCAGTACCCTATAGATATTTTTTTCAATTTTTTTTTCTTCTGTCTGTCAGAAATCATTTCCATTTTGCCTGGAGTCAGCTGCTTTTCATTCAGTAGCTGACTATTTGCGCCTCAGTAATGAAATTGGTTAACTCAGTGGGAAGCTATCCTAATTTACAGTTTTTGAAAGTAATCATGGAGATATCTTAAACACCCCCAGGTATCCAGTTTTGCCTCTAACTGCTGCTAGAGAGACAGTGTGAATATTTTGTAGCCCTCATGTCATACCTACCAACAGCAGGGAAATGTCTTGAATAACCTCAGGTGTCTCTGGTAGCATTAGCTTTAGGCAGATAAATCAGTTCCTGTGTGTCTGCCAGAGGATAACTTGATTATTGCATAAGGTCATGTGGCTCAGAGGGAAAAGAAAAAAAAAAGAAAAAAAGAAAAGAAAAAAGAAAAAGACCCACACTATTTATTTTCTACTAAATTGTCCCTCTGCAAACTGACATAATTATGGGAAGACTAACTGTAATTTAAGATACTATTTTTCAGACCTCATGAAGATAACTAATATCTCAATATGTTACTCAGAAAAAAAATTCTTTTACTTATTATTTTATTGTCAATAGGTATTTTATGAAACATTAGGATTTACTTAATTATTCTTCTCTAGTGAACTCTGATCAGAGGAAAAACAGGAAACCTACTTTTTTTTTTCTCCCACTTTACAGTTATTTTCTTCAGAAGCATTTATGAAGAAATGGAGGAAGTTGAATCTTAGAAACATGGATAATGTAGAGTTTGAAATACTTATGAACATATGTCTCTAACTTTGTAGCCACGTGTCAGTGATTTATTTCTTTGTTAACCCTACTTGATATGGCTGTTTCCTTTTTTTCCCTCTTTCCTGAATAGAACCAATCAATTTCACCTTCTTTCTCCTGTTGAATAGCTTACTATAAAACCAGCTGTTGTTATACTATCAATCAGTAAAGATATAGCATGTTCAAATATGGCATTTTTATGTATGTGTGTATTATAGTTTAGTACAGTGATTTCCTCTAAGAATTGGTCTTGTGTCCTTGAATGTTGTATGCAGCTGTTTGTTTTTCATGAGAAGTGAGAATTTTACTCCCTCTTTTACCCAGTTTACTATATTATCAGGTAATAAAATGTTGAGAAATCGTGTCAGAGTATAAAAAAGATATATTAATAAGGCAAATGTTTCATTTTATAATTTTAAAACTGACAAAAAAGCAAAAATTTAAATAAGAACTATATCTACTTTGATGTACTTAGTGTTAGAATATTTTTCATGGAAACAGTGAGTTGTGATAACTGAATTATTCCATAAAGATAGTTACTTGAATCATGTTTTGCATTTTCAAATGTAAGCTTCTGTCAGGATGTGCAAATTCAAATTTGTTTTAAAGTCACTAAGTGTTTTTACAGTTATATGTTCTGAACTAGACAACCGTGTTGTTTGGGCTTCTATTTTTCAAAGTCAGTCTTAAAGATGTACATTCACTTACAGATCATAAAAGATCATAATCATATCATAAATTAAAAAAAAATCATAAATATAAGTTGTATTTGAAAAGAACTTGGACTTACATTGAGGATATGTTTGGTTTTGTACTGTCGTATATCTAATTTATATTTTTAAAGGTTTTGTTACTGGAATGAAACTAAACTATGTAATATGTGTGATGTGCAGACTCATTCAGAACTATGTCTTTAAAGACAGATAAAAAAATAGACAGATAGATAGAAAGATATGAAATGTCTACTTCAGTAAGAATACATTCCAGACTACAGTACTTTAATGATGTTTAAAAATTAATGAATAGTTTTCCATTGCTTTTTAAAAGTTTATATTCTTAAAATCATTGAATCGGTTTAGTTCTGTTGCTTTTCAAGCCTACCATATCACATGTTAAGTATTCAATATACTGAAGAAAGTGTTTTATTAGCTTAGTATTTGAATATTAATATTAATACTAATTATGTAATAAAGCTATTCTGTACATAAAGTCATTATTTGAGACTAATGTGAGTACTATGTTCTCTAAGATACTTTGATAATTTTCAAAAGATACAGTTTAGAGTTTACAACAGGTAATGTTTATTAACATTTTACTTGCTTCTGTGACAGAAAACTCTCTTCTCATTCATGTGTGGTTTACATGTCACTATGGTATGGTTTTTTTACAGTGATCACTTAAATTGAAAATGGCTTAGGGAAATCAAGAAAGTCTAAAAAATATATGTAGATCATGCTTCCCGCTGAGTGCAAAGTGTGCTAATGCAAGAGATATTTAGCCAGAGTTCTACCACTTACTCCCACCTATTCATACTATCAAACTGCATCAACGGTTATACATTCTTGCAAAATTAAGCCCCATGAAACTAATTGCATGTGTACAATTATGCTACTAAATGCTTTCTCTATATCTGTTTGTCAGACACTAACAACTGACACTATTACATTTCAAACCGGAAAAACAGTTGTGGCAAAGTAACCACCTATGAGACATAGAAACTTGGAGAACAGCTGGGTCCAGTTATATGATGCTGTTGGAAGTATTTGGATGGAGTAATAATTAGGTTGCAGAATCCCCAGTGGGCTTTTTTAAAAACAACTTATGTGATTCACACTGTAATACTGAATCATTTATTTATTTAATTCAGTCAGTCACCCCAAAATGGAAGGAAAAACAGCGGAGAGGAATTTGCGTTAACATATATGCATATATATTTTATATAGAATAGGTCAAGCAATGCTGGAGAAAGGAGATTCTGTGGGATATTTCTTAAATGTAATCAATCACTTATTTGAAAAATATAGTCTTATTTATCTATTTCCAGCAAGATGGTCAGTTGGTAACCAGTGGACCAAATCTATCTTCTTAGATATTCAGAATGCAAAAAGCCACAAAAATCTTCCATTATTCAGTTATTTTATCAGCTTCAGATTGTCAGTACCATGGGTGCTAAGCTAGCTGAGCTGGTTCTGGTTTTGAGTCAGCCTGGATTTTATGGTTTTTAATAGTCCAAATATCATGGAGGGTGGGGGAGGAGGCAAGCTATACAGTCTTTTTGCCAAGCACAGGTTCAGAAAAAGTATAGGTTCCACGGCGAAGGACCTGCATCAGCAAACACTGCTGGAGCAAATATGGCCTTGTGCAACTTCTACACCACTCTTCTTATTATTCCATGTCCCAGAGGATTTCTTGGGTTCTCTTACCCAGAAACACAGAGACATCAGTCACAGTAATGTTCCAGAGTCAATAAGCACCCTTAAAATCCAGAGGGTTGAGGAAGCTACAGAAACAAGTTAAGGTATGCTTAAGCTTGCTGTGACAGTAATAGCTCACATGGCTGCTACAAAGCTGACATTTTTGACATTTTGTGTCTTTTCTCCATGCTACTCAGAATATCCTCATTATTCCTGGTTATGTTTTTTTGTGGGTTTTTTTTTTTTTTTGTTTGTTTTTTTTTTTTTTTTTTTTTAATGATAATTAAAAGTTGCTCTGTAGTCGTTCTCCATACTGATGGTGGAGAGGTTTCTTCCCAGCACACAGTTTGTGATTTAGATGTTCACTTTCAGATTTGGCTTATGCATCATCATACGGCCAAGAAAGCTGGAATTTAGTGGGGAAAGATTCTAAATGGAAAAGCTAAAGATAAGGCTGCGTATACAGCAATAACCAATGTGGGACCAAGACCATTTATCTGTGGCTTTTGCCCTGTTCCTGTACTTTTTGATAAAGAGAGCAGATTTCATTGCATCCTAGAAACAGAAAGAAAAATAACTGTTAATTCTATATTTGCAACCGGTTTTAAAACTCCACTGCTGCTTTATTGACGATACTGTAAAGCAATTAGAAGTAAGCCATAGCGGTATGTATACACAGAAGTATAGCTATAACTAAGACTCACATATGTAAAAATTTGGAAGGAAAGCATATGCAGAATATAAAGATTCTGAAATAAAAAGGAAAAATAGTCTGCTCACATTTTGAATTAATTATGTGTGGGGCAATATGTATCTAACAATATATATGTGTAATACATAGTAATGTATAATAACATGCACATAATCTTGACTCACAATGTACACATAGTATTCTACTACAATGCATGTACTTTTTTTTGCTTAATATATATTTAAATAAATCTTTGAAAGCATGAATTTACAGTATTGTCTCAAATATTACATATCAAGAAATATCAAGATACTCATTGGCAAGGTCTAGATGAAGGCACCTGGAACTACTTTTTAATTCCTGCTGTTGGCTTGGTCCTTCAGTCATTTCCAGCTTCATAATAAGGAGACACCCAGGTAGAGGTTGCCACATTGCACTGTCTCATTTGCATAAAAAGGCCTTGTCCTGTTTTGTGGACATGCCATAATGCATGGCTAGATAGGCCCAAGTGATGTCCTTTCTGAACAATTTTGAGGGGAGGATCATGGGAGAAAAGCTCTGTGTGAAAACCTGTTCAATTAACAGAATATTTTTAAAGGTGCTAAAATTCAATGGGTTTTGCTATACAACAGCCCATATCTTAATTATGAGGTTAAAATGTATTTACTTCTTTTTATTTCCCTGTGAAATTTCCTGAAGACCTACTCTTGCTTCATGCTTCCTTGAGTAAACGAGGTGGAAAAGGTGTGGAAAAGTGTAAACTTTTAAAAATATTAGCATGTGTCAAACATTTTTCAGTGAAACTACAGATTCCTTCTTTAGAATCATGGTGTGGGGTGCATCAATGGCCACCAGATGTGTTTCCATTTTTAGCGTTTTTACGTAGCAAGGCTACTTATAACCGGATGCTGAAGACTGAAGAGGTGTTTCTATATGAAGTAGTGTTTCCTTGAATGGAAATGGAGATGCCCTCTTCAGTCAGTGTTGGAGGTGAGCAAACTCTCCGAACAAGTCCAGATAGGTGGATATCTTGCCTTTTCTCTAGTAATCTAAAGAGAATTGTATAGAAGTAAAAAATTAACTTTTCATGAAACCTGTGATTTCTCAGAGGTCTATTCTTTTTTCAGGCAATATATGTTTATATGCATTACTGAAACTAGAGATCTCAGTTAGATTTATGATACCTAAAACCTTATTTGACCACTGAGATTAAGTTGCCTAAAAGTATACAACTAGTGCACTCTGAAATTTCCCAGGGGATAGAAAGTCATTCATATGGAATAATGGATATGGCAGAGAATCCATGGATAAGATCCTCTTGAAGCAGCAAGTAAGAGGCCAGGAGGTATACTTTGTGCCATCCCAGGCATTACTAGAAAGCTCTGTTTGGGCATCTGAATAGAGTAATAGGTGTTACTGAGCCAGACGAAACTCTAAACTGTACTAACTACAATGGATGTATAAAAATTGACATGTAGGAGTAACTGAATCCCATTTTTTTGTGACATTCTGCTTTACCTTTATACAATAATGTTAGGAAGATCAGAAGGGAACTCAAGGCTCTGTGTGTTTACTATTAAAGATAATAAAGGAGTGTTTGCATTAATGATACAGTACTGTGCTATGGGTACTGTTCACCACTTCAGACAATGTACATCTTTCTCTTCCTACAGCTACTCATATTTACCCAGTATGGTACTTGTAACACTTGTACAGATATCACAATGAACAGAACAAGCCATTCTTTCAAAATAAGTATAAAGAAAGTGTTTATGTTGTGGTGTTCTCACAAAACATTTTTTATACATTTTTCATTTTTTTGAAGTTTTTTTTTTTTTAAATAAAGGATTTGTTTAAAAGACAGTTATGAGAAATCAACAAGAAAAGAAACAAGACAGGAGAAAATACATAAATCACAAAATCAACCTACAATAACTGCTAATGAAATTAGTTAATCTGCTGAAATGGGTATTGGAGGGGAAAAATAACCCAAACAACAAATTACCTCTGATTTACTTTAGAATGTGTTTACACTTAGAATTAGCATGTGTTTTTGTGATCCAGAGATGAGATTAATTTTCCAAAACTGAGAAATCAGAACATCTACTGTATTTGTATAAATGCTTATTTTAGTGTTTTCTGTTTCAGTTTCATTGCTGAGATTAAGAAACAAAAATGTCCTGTTCATTTTTGTAGGCTTAATTTAGACACATTAAAAATAATTTGGCTTGTAATTAACATAATTCAGTATTTATATACATTTTGATTTTGGTTTTGCTTTGATTTTCATAACACTTATTCAGCATTCTTCTTGTAATTATTAACAAGTATCGTTTTCTTACTCAGAGACTGATTTCGATGCCAATCAGACTGATAAACAACAGTCATTCACTTTTCTAATTGCAAACCAGATACATATTAAATATAGTTAAGGTTAGATTTTGACATTTTTAATTTCTAAGCAGTATGGGGAGGGGGTTAGTGTATTTTAGCTATTCTTGGTGACTGATTACTATGTTAGTTTTCAAAGGGGGCTCAAATGTGGATTGTGGGCATTGATGTAAGATTGTCAGATTGCAAGATTTATATGAACAGTAGTTTTTGCTCTGAGAAAAACTTATGTCCAACTTAACTGTAGTAATGCCAGATAGACAAAAAATATTTCATCTCCAGATGAGTTAGTAATGTTACTGGTTTATTTAAGTGGCTGGGTCACACCCCATTCTGAAATAAGATGTCTTTGAGAGTAAGTGTGTTCGTTAGTCTTCTACTGCAATATATTACACAAATATAAAACAGCAACCAGTTATCACAAAATTTTAAATTTTTTGAAGTTGTGGGTCAAAACTATCTTATGGTTGAATTTGTTTATTTTTTTTACTAAGCAATGATTTCTGTTTTGTAGGTTTTTATTTACTAATTTATTGATATCACCTTGGGGTCCCTGGCATCATACTGTGCCTGTGCTCTGCTAAAACTTTGTTCTTATATTATTGGGGTTCCAGCTATAGCCCCATTTTTTTTTTTTTATAGTTTTAATTTGAATTTTACATGCTTGTCTTTGTTTTTGCCATAATCTAATACATGACGAGGATGATTTCAAAGCATTCTACCACTCTGGATGTGGAGACCCTTAAAACTGAAACTGCTTTTACAACTTAACTGTGCTGTCGATTGCTTCAAATATCTCACAAAAATATGGTGGCCCAACTTAGGTGATAATAGGCTTTTTCCAAAGGTTTTTACAAAAGTTTTTCAATGTATTGAACAGCACAGCATAAAACTATTTAAATATTTTAAATTAAATATGACAAATATTTAGATAAAGGGCAAAAATTTTGAACAAATTTGTCTGACTGCTAAATCTGGGTTACAGAGACCACACGTCAATAGCTATTCTGTAAATATGTGTATGAAAGCAAAATATTCTCCCTATCACTCATTACATTATGACTTTGGAGTATGAAATCATATCTTCAAAGAAAGAAATTGATAATGTGAGGTATTTTTATTTCCAAAATCGGCACATAATTATTCTAAAATCTATGCATTAATTTTGTGCAAAGAACCCCAAGTTTTGTCATATACCTCTTGTAAAACCACAGAAGGTCACTTGTATTTCTTTCTTCCCTTTGATAAAGTAACCTATTTTATTCTACCAGATAAATAGTTGGGAAAACAGCTCTGATTCAGATTCAGGTTTTTAAGATTTCCTTTCTTACAACCATTGCATTGAGTTCTCTGGCCGGTCCAAGTATCCATTATCTCTCCACATTATATTAACAACTTTTGATTACCAGCACCAAGATTCTTTTATTCTCCTGCTCCTAATAATAACTTTGATACCAAGAAGATCAAGTGTGGCTTTTCCTCTGGCTAAATTCTTTACCACCTTGTCTACTAAGTAATACAGCACTCTCTTTTATAATTCCTGTGTGCTGAGTTTATTACTGAGTAGGTCAGAATTTAAAGCATACATGCAGCTAAAATTCAAAAAGGTGCCCTGAGGATTTTTCAGAAATGCATAGGAACATGTGTCTGAATATCACATACATATTATTGGCTGTAAATAATTTAAACAACTTCACCATCCATTCTTTCCTCCTTTCTTTAAGCTTTACCATATAAGCAGTGTAATTTCTTCTCTATTTTCTCAAATTCCAATTCCATTGCCATTTTAAAATTTTAGACATAAGTGTTTGCCCTAATCTCTAGCTTTTCCCTGTTTTTATCAATTATGCATGGATCTTGCTCTCTGATGATCAAGTGATGCAAAACATCAAACCAAGTTTTTATTGTGCTAATGAGATAGAACTATCTGACATCTAATGACTTCTATGTCTCCTTGAATTATTCTGTATTTCACTTCATGTACAGATAATTTAGCTGATTGATAATCATTCTTCATTATTTTTGCATTACAAAACCCCTTCTCTCCTTTTGTCTGTAAATACAAGTTCATCATTGAATTTAGTGAACTTACATTAAGGGGTGTATTAACAAACTCAATGGATTTTGAATTCATGTATAGCCTCACTACCATTCAAATTTCACTTCAAATATGCTATCATTGTACAACTGATGCCAATACGCAGTATTAAATATATTTTAATCGCAAAAAGAGATACTTGAAAAAAATTTAAAATCAAGGGATAGTTTTCCACATTATATTTTAGGTATATGAATGTCCCTTACACATTGCCATTAATCTCAAATGAACCAAGAACACATCCTGAGATGTTTGTCCTGGTAATGTGGTAAAATATAAGGTAAATATCATAATGAAAAAGGGTGGCAGCTGCTGAGCAAGGTAAAGATGAAACGATGACTGATTTGAGTTAGAGAGAAGGGGAAAGGTCAGTTGAGACACCAAGATTGTTCTAGTCAGAAATAACATCACAACAGTAATTGGCAAATGGATCCTGAGGTTTGGATTCATCTCACCCAACTTCATCTATCTCATGACTGAAGTTTAAGTTAATTGGTTAGGTCACTTTTAATGCAGAGAAATTACCACTTGCAGCAGCTCTTTACAAAAATATGTTAAGAAGGAAAGAATAATCCTTTGGAAGTACTTGTCTCCTTTCACTGACTGAAACAAGAGCCCAGACAAATGGATGTCTTCAGGTGACTAATGGTAACCTTAGGGTAGATAAAACAGAAAACTGAAAAAAAGAATCTAAGAAGCACAGACAAAAGAAGGGGGATGGTTTGCAGTTTTGAGTCAAAACAAGAAAAAGAGAAAAAGGAAAGAAAAGGAAAGAA
>VXBJ01001863.1:213757-228757 GCA_013400055.1 Nycticryphes semicollaris | reverse complement strand
TAATTATGAATATTTATAAATAATTTATTTGAATTTATAAGTCTGTCTTAGGGATAGGATGCATAAACGTACCTGAGAGGAAATAAATAAATAAAATTAGTAGAATATATGATTTAAACTCCACACTACCTCCCCCAGGTATGGTTCTTCTATAACAAACAGACATATCCCAGATATCTGAGTTCTTGAGTCCTTTGGGATTTGTACTTGGAGTGAAAAGGAAGTTATAGTAAAACTATGACTCTATAAATATACTGGGGCTACTGATTTTCCATTATTCATTCCAACCTGTTATACACAGAAATTATAGCTCTATATACCTGCAGTTTTGGACCAGTTTATAGATAATAGAGCATTACAAGTTAGGGTTTATAAAAACTCAAAGACCTAGCAATATGGCTAGGTTCTACGTTTTTTAGGAGCCCAAAATAATGTATATCATCTGCTTGAACACAAATATAATATTTGGCTCCTCGTGAACACTGTGGTATTCTCCCTTTTGCTTCCAGAGCAGTTCAGCTTTCTGATAAGTCATGTTCTCTCTCATTTAACCGCAATGGTTTTAGCAATTATCTCTTTTGGTCTCTTGAAAACTCCCTGCGATTGATGGAATGTTTTTTCATACATCAACTGACTGAATCAGTGAATCATAGCATTGCTGAGGTCAGAAGATACCTCCAGAAATCATCTAGTTCAACCCCTCTGCCCAAAAAAAGAGTTAACTACAGCAGGTTGCTCAGGATCCACATCAGGAAGTTTACATTTATAACATTCTTTCAGCTACTGAGTACTAATTTAGGACTTGCAGAGCTTGTCTAAGATAGAAGAAAGCCTGTAAATACAGTCTAATAGTCTTGTTTTCTGTAAATAAAATGGCTCCTGGGAAAGTTGGAATATGGAATTCAGTTGTGTTGCCTGGAATAGGCCAGTTACAACATTTCTCACTTTGTGGAGAGGAAAAAGAGGATGTTATTGCTGAGCAAAACAATCAAATTAAAGGATGCTAAAAAAGAATAAATTAATTTAAATTCAACTAAAAAACAAAAAAAACCCACATCACACTCATGGAGTAAGAAATGTCAGTTTAGTTAAAAATTCCAAATTATTCTAGATAAACCTGATTGCTTTATGTAAGGAATATGATATTAATTTTTATTGTTATGTGAATTAATACAAATCAGTAAATCTAACACCTATGTCTCCTTTTAATCAGTTTCATAGTCTTATATGAAATTATATCAACCCGCTTCGGATAAGTGCACTTGTGTAAACTGAGTACAGGAAACTCATAACAACACAACAATGACAAACCTCAGTGGTATGATATATAGTGCTGTAAGTCTTATCTCCTGTTTTCTTCACCAAATTTATTAATTACTGAGAAGAAGCAGTAAACAGGAGGGTTATAAGAAGACAAAACACAGAAATGATACTAAAATGGGAAAGAATGATAAATTTCATGGATATCAGATAAGAAATAGACAAAGTTTATCGTAGGACGCAAAGCAGCTTAACAGGCTACAAAGAAAATAATCTAAAACATGTCTAGAGAATACGTAGGAAGGGAAAAGGAAAATTACTAATGATTAACCTAATACTGAAAGAAACCTTGGAGCGACAGTGAATAGCTGTACCCATTCACAGATATTGCAATGCACGCTATGTGTCTGAGCTGTATATATCACTAAGATAAGACACCTCCTAAGTATGTCTTCAGTTTTACGCAAAAGAGCTGACCTGAGCCTACATGTAGAAACATCCTGTCAATCAAGTGGGAGGCAATTCTTTCTCTGTAAAATGCCATATCCACCTCTTTAAAAAGCAGTGTGAGTCTCTCACTTTTTTTTTTACTTTTTTTCTTTTTTTTTTTTTTTTTCCCCATGTAGTGGGCTGTGGGCTCTAGTAATTTAGAAGGCTTTCTTTCATGACAAAGGCTTTTAAAAGGGGCTAGCAATTTTGAGCTATTTCAACATTTGAGTACCTCAGCTAACATATTTAAAGGTAGTGATTTTCATATGAGGTTGATTGGAATCTTTCTGGGCAAAAGGCTCCTTAAAATCACTTCAAACTGGGACCGAGCTCATACATAGTACCTGCCTTCTAAAGAGCTTGCATTTTCAGTTGGCTCCCTCCATCATCCCCTCTTTCCTTGCTTCCCTCCTCTCCTCCCTTTACCTCAGCAGTGGTGGTGACAAATGCTATTCCACTCATGTGGTATTCAGTAGGTGTTTCCATCTTGAAATCCTGTCTGTGTTATGAATGGAAATAATATCTTACTTTATTTCAACATTCTTCTAAAAAACCTTCCACTTATTGACACAAGTTGATGGATCCATTCTTCATTCAGCAGTTCATGTGGAAATATGCTCATAACACATTATGTTTTGAAAAGTTTCCTAAATGGCTCAGTAGGGCTCAGGACTCTTAGAATTACACACGTAATTATTAATAAAACTGATTGCTAATTTTTCAGTTCTGTTAGCTGGATGTTATAATTGTATTTGTATCAATATTCAAGCTGTGCCAGTTCTGAACAATCCTACCTCCAGCTGAGATCACAGAAAATGATGCACAACCTCAAGCTAACATATTCTTCATCTCCATATCAAGTATAATGACACTACAGTACATGCTGATGTAAAATTACTCAATAACATTTTGAAAGGTACCATCTGCCTTTTCTTTAAGCCTTTCAAGATGTACTAGAACAAAAGAGTGGCAGGGAAGGAAAAGGATAGGCAAAAGTAGAATTTTATTTTATTCAAATGTCGTTTTGTTTTAAATTTCAGTCAGAAGGTTTGCATGGTTCTAGCCTTGTCTAAAAAGCCACTCACCACATGACCCAAATTTAATTCAAGCTATTAATTTAAACTGTAATCAATATGTCACTTGGAAGTGTTATGCTGTGATGTTGTTTATATATTTGGTTTGAACTGTTTTCCACTTCTATGTAATAATGCTTGGAAAATACGTCTGTTTATGAGCATCATAGCTGTCACCTGTCATGGACAAATAGCTTCCAAAGTGTGGCCAATTAGATTAATATTTATGTTTATTCACACGTATTAGGATCTCATAAAACTAACAAGAAAGTTGTTCCTTTCATGTTTCTCCTTCACAAAACATGAGTCAGGAAGTCACTCTCATTGCCCAGCTGCTAGCTCATTCCCTAAGGATCTTCTTCAAAAAGGGGAAATAAAAGACCACTCTATCATGCGGAATAAACCACCAAAGCACGACGCGAAAGTCTGATAAGAATGCCTTTCAAATAACTACAGCTGCACATTTTATATTGACAGTGATTTGATAATGATCACAGAACAAGAATTAACCTTGCTTTGACAATAGATTCTTCTTATTTGCATTACAGGTCAGCAACAGAATGATATATGTCAAACTGTGTACAATCACATCTGAGTAAATAATGATTTCTGCATGTCAGGCTTTGCTTAAAAGTATTTTTGACTGAGAAATGCCAGCATCAAAAAGCCCGTTAACTACTTCCACCCACTGTTCTTAGATAATTACCTGTATCTTTGCTTTCTGGGGTGAAGGGGAGCAATGGGGATACTAGCCATTTCTCCTGGTTTTGTTATAGGCTTCACATTGCTGTGAGTTAGAGTCTGCTTGGTCACATGACATGGCGCAATACAACCTAAGATATTAGAACATGCCACAAATTCATCTTGCCTAAGAAATATAAGGTGACATCATGGCACTTTTTTTACTTATTGAAATAGGCAGCCACTGCTGCATGATGCAAAACTGAACTGCAAAAGTAAATTAGAAAATAAAATCAACATCTCTGAGTTTCCAACAGCTGTGCTATGTTTTTTCCTAATATTATAAAGATGCTTAGTGCTAGAATAACGATGAGAAATTACCGGCTGCCTAGTCATGGATGCTTCTCTAAGTCTCACTTTCATTAACAGGCAATGAGTGCCTCTGGATTACAGTAAATCCATCTGGGGAACAATTACATCCCTGTCACACTGGTACCCAAAAGAACTTAAAGAATACATGTGAATTGCCAACAATCTCTCAAGAGATTCAGGTAACTTACTGAAATGCTAAACACAAGCTTTTATGATGCATATTTATTTCTTCCTTTAAAATCTCATTCCCCACAGTAATTACATTTAAGCATATTAGTAAGTGGCCAAAACCAGAAGTGTTTATTCTACCAAATAATCCTATGGATTTCACTACAGTGGGATTCAGCCATGTACCATCCATGATTGACATTTGTCTCTACAAAATAAAATCCCCAGTTGCCAAAGCTAATCAAAGTATAATCTATTGCAGTTTTTTCTCTAGTCCCAAGTCATCAAAAGTAAATATTAAAACAGAAAAAAATGATTACAGATATCTTAGAACAGGGTAGGCGGACCTGTGTTGCATGTAATTTTGTGTAAACAAAGTTGTGGTCCATTTAATTTATCTTCAGAAAACTTCTCATTTCACTGAACAATGCTTGAATCCAAAGTTACTGTCACTGAAACCAATGGCATAGATTGTTGTTTGGATTTTTAAATTTTCCAGGTACAATTTCATTTGACATTTATAAATCTTTGTGTGCAAACCTGGACTTTGTGAATCAGATGCTTTCTACTCTCTGAAGTGCATGAGTGAGAATGGCTTAATTAAACTCCAGAGATTTATTTGGTTGTCTAAGTGCAAAAATACCTATTGTCCATTGAAAGGCCCTTAGCTACCCCTCCTGATCCCCAGCTGCTGCTCCAGGAATTCACTAATCTCCATACCAGTCTCCTATAGGTGTCTCATACACATATACAGATATTCTGCACATCCTTAATCATAATCACCAGTTTTGTGCATCTCTCAGATACCTTAGGGCATCTCAGATAGCTCAAGATATCTGTGGTTTAGCAGATGACTCAAGTCACAGTATCCCGTTGTTTATGTTGGGAATTTACATACACTGCCCACATGCTGATACATAACATGTGCAATGATGTCTGAATTTGGCACTAAACCTCCATATTCCTCTGTAAAGGAAAAAGTATCCCTGTCAAGGCTATTGTAAATAGGTGTAAGGCTGTTTGAGAAATGAAATACTGCCTTAATACCCCAGTGGTAACTGTAGTATTGAGGTAGTGTAAGGTAGTCTTACTACAAACAACAACCACTTAAGAATACTGGCAAGTTTTTGGTCTCACTTTTCAATGAATAATCTAGATGTAATTCTGGCAAATGCTTGCAAGGAGTAAAGCATGGAAGAAAAAGATAATACATATGGAAGACTTCTGCCCTTTCAGAAATATACACATACAAAACAAAAACCAACCAAACAAACCACCAAACAAAACCAAACCCCAAAAATAACAGCAACAACAGCAGCAACAACAACAACAACAACAACAAAACCAACCAGAAAATAAATTGCAAATTCAGCTAAAAGCTCAATCAAGCTTGTCGAGATTGATTTGGACATGCTACACTGCACTAATTCTTACGTGCTTCCAAATGTATTTTGGCCTTGATTTAGCAGAAGACGTAATGTCTTGCTTGATATTTTACATATGTTTCATTTCATTGCCTAATTTAGGACTTTTACATCAGGTGATTCTCACCTAACTGGCTACATATTCAGACATCTAAAGGTATGTGTTCATAGTGTACAGAGCTATATAATACACATAGTTTGATTTCTAAATCCCCATTATAGCCTAGGAGGGTCTAAACTTAATTGATTACCTAAATATTGGCATCTAAAGCCATTTGAGTTTTCCTAAGTTATCCTTTTGGGCTATTAACTCCTTCTTGAGTAGGTCAGGATTCTCCTGTGTATTATGTGTCTCATATGCAGGTAATATATGCATATCTCATGGATATCTCAGATATACTTGAGTATGTCAAATAGAACTAGCTACTTATGGATGGGCAACAAAACAAGCAATCAGTGGAAAAAAGAAGAAATATGCAGAGGGTAACTAAGACCTCCCATTTTACAATGGGATTAATCAACCTTTGGAAATTATCTGTCTCTTGCTCCGGGTGTATGAGGAACTTGGACAGCTAAGCTAGTCTTAGATGTGAAAGCTTAGATAACCTGAACCCCTCCCTTAGTTAGTGAAACATAACAAATCAGTTGTCTTTGTGCTTTGTGCCAGCATTTTTTTTTTCTCTCAGTGGAAAGGACTTTTGTTTTAAGGGACCAAATTGCTACAGCAGTTCATGAATAAGCATTAGTGCCATCTGGCAAGTTTTCAAGATGACTTGTTTTACTACACAATGCTTGTGATGGTTTTGATACAGTGACCTGCATAGTGTTATTTTTTGACCCAGCTTAAGTGAGCAGAAACAGTCCCAAAAAATTACATTACTCATTTACCAGGGAAAGCATTTTTATAAGGTGAGACAAGATAATAACATTATATCATGATCTGAGGTTCAGTGCATTAGAAATAATAATGAAAAAATGTACTCTGACTCTAATTTAAACTCTTATATGGTATGAATTCCTTCATTTAACTACAAAGGTGACTTATAGCATAAAATTTCAAAACTGTACTTGGGTAGATATGGGATATTTCCTGTAAATATCAGTGCACTAAATTTCAAACTAGCACTTTTTTCTATAACAAAACATATTGTAGAAGGAAGGAACTGGACCCTGATATGATGAATTTGAGTAAAAATGATCTTTTTCTTTTAACAAAAAGAGTGAAATTATTTTGGCAATACAGTATGTACTAATGAGCATGTGATCCATCAAACGTTAAACTCACAGGTACATGTCTGCAAATAGGTTGGACATGATCCAGGACTTTAAGAGAGAAATCATATCTTATCGCTGCCTTGAAGAAGGTCTCAAGCATGGCTGCTTTGGTTCCACTGAACAGAAGAAAAATCTCTGGAGTCTTTAGATCCATCCTCTAGACTGGTATAGGATGACTGACCTGCGATTCATCTTATTTACTACAGTGTTAATGTGCCTGTTCCACTTCAGGGATGAGATACTACAGAAAGTTCCACTGTGTTCAGTGGGAGGTTTTGGTACAGCTACCTGCCAATACTGCATAAGAGTAAACCTTAATGTATAACCTTTGCAACTGTTACAACAAATCAAAGTTAATTGTCCTCATTTATTTTTAAATAAAAATCATGGAGCATAAGTACTTCAGTCAGTGTTGTAGAAAGCCACTATAGTAAGGATATAAAGACTTTCTGTAGAGTGCATTAGTAATAAAATGACCAGTCTGGATCAAATAAAGCCCTCAGCTATGCTTCATGCTTAATTACGCTCAAAGTGATTCAAAGCTATTTGCTAGCTGTGTCTACTCTAATTTCTAAACTGATGTTCACAGAGCTGATGGAATGTTAAAAAACAGCTCGAGCTGCTGAGCGGGATGACCAGCAGCAGCACCAGAAACTAGAGGAGTCTGCTTTTTTGTATTTCACTTTCACTGGCGGTGGTGAGCTGGTGTATAGCTTAGCTGTCAAAGATCGTAAGTCCTTTTGGCACACTTGCAGCAGAACGAGTGCGATGTGACTTGGAAGATATCAGTTGACATAAGGTGGAATCGTCTGTGAAAGAGAAGAGGTCGTTATTGGCTAGCTTTGTTAGATGTCTCGGGAAGAGAAAGAAAAGCGTCAGTCTCTGCGTGGATCCTTCCAACTCTCCAGGATGGCAAACCATTGACAATGACAAGGTGCCATCTGTTACGAAGCTATTCTGGAAGAAAACTGGAGCTGCTGGAGGATTTCACTGTACTGCAGTCAGCAAGTGGCATGTTTGTCATATCAGGGGTCCGTGGACGTATGCAGGCAAGCGTGCCCTTACGCACACCAGCTTTCTGATTCAACCAGAGAACAAGAGTGGTGAATCTATTATAATTATTTCAGGAATTCTGGCAGTTATTCCAAATATAAATAGCTGTGTTAAACGACTGGTCTCTCCTTCTAACATCTTCCAGGAACAACACATTATTTCAGCTGGGAGTATTATAGAAATCACAGGCGTCTCTTTTGGGGGTGGTTGATTTAATACTTATTGCATTTGAAAAAAAAACAAACCAAACAAACAAAACAACAAAAAGTCACACTATACAGCCAATCAGTATCTTATGTATTCCTTTTGGATGCATTTCTGTCAAATTTTCTTATAAACATGGCAAGCTTTTGATATTAAATCCTAAGCAAATCTATTTTATGTGTGTGTAAAATTTGAAAAGTGCCAGATAAATGAAATACGCTTGCCTAAACAAGTTGATGGTTTGCAGATATATCTTATTTTATCTTACAAAACAACCAGTTATGCTTTGTATCTTTGATTATTTGAGTTTAAGGAATAAAAAATTCAATAAAATTTCAATTCTGCCACTCCTTTTATTACAAAAAATGGATTAAAGAAACTTGCATTTCCTACAGAAAAGAAAAATTAAAAATCATATGTAGAGTATGCTAATGAGATTTTATTATGGCAGGTTTTGCATTTAAAATATTCTGTAGGCAGCAAGAATAATGATACTACTGTAATGTAGACCATGATAAAATGAACATGACTGTGATTAAACGTTCTCTGCAAGTCATGTTTTAAAGTCCTCTCAAGTCTGGATTGTACAGTATTAATACATAATAATATCACTAATAATTTGAAATTATGTGTAACTCCAGGCAGACTGGAATTATTCTGAGCTGGAATAATCTTTGTACATTACCATGTCTTTGTAAAGTTTTCTCTGCTTCCTTCAAGGATACTCTTTGCATGTTAGAGTTTGCCAGCTTGTTTTGACATCACAAATGCAAGAAATTAAGCAATTACATTATCAAATATCAGACCTGTCAGCATCACCCTAGACTTAATAGTGATTTTAGAGACTGCAGCAAGTCATGATCTACACTGTATTTTTCTTCCTATTGGATTAAGATCCTCAGTTAAGGCTCAGACCTGCTCTATATTGAACTCAAATGAAGTATTTTCCATAGAGATACTAGGAGCAGGCCTGGACCCTCAGGCAACTGTTGGATGGGAGATCCCCACTAACAACAGGACAGGAATTCTCTAGATGGACCATGTGTAAATTATTCTTTGTATATGGAGATAGTTAGACTGACTTCTCAACTAGATTCAATCAGTACAGCTCCAGTCTCCCAAGGAGCTACACTTATTTTTCAAAACTGAGTCTATGGACACAGACATCTGTTCGCTAAAGGGTTTTAACAGAAATTTTCAATTTTGCTGTATGCCAGTGTCACTTGACATTGTCTTTCATTTTATTTCTTTCATAAATCTGGAAGGCACATTCCGCTGGCCAATGGTCTCTTGCTTTCATATTGAATCCGTTGAATGGTCTGGGCACACTTTACTGGCACTCTATACAAGGGTCTGATGAGTTTTAACTTTAAGCACTGTCTTCACCTAGCTAAAAAATGTTGCTGTTAATATGCTGTTTTGTTCACTGGCTGACAACAACTTAATTTGTGGCAGCAAAAAATAATCTTGTCAGCATTTTGCATGCTTCTAGTTTGTGAAGAGTTTGGCAAGATATATATATATATATATGTAAAATATGTTATGTACCTGCTTTCTAAATTTAACTATTTTAATGTTGGATTTATCCTCAATTGAAATTCCAGAGGACTCTCTCTTCTTCTTTCCTACATATGGAGGAAGATTACTTAGCTACTTATACTTTTTTTTTTTACATTAATGTTCACAGCCTGGTCATGACACCACATAAACATGTCTAGCACCGTTACTGTATCTCACCTGGCCTCCAGCCACTATTTCAGAGCAGTACAGGTTTCCAAGAGGTCTTAATCAATATATGACTGACATCTCATATACATGTCCTGGGTACTCCATGGCATCTCAAATGACTCCAGGCATTTAAGTGCGTTCAAGTAAGTAGGTCCTCCTTGACTAAAATGTGGTTTAAGGAATCCATCCAGCATGTAGACAGGTACAGCGCAATAGACTACATTAAGTAAGATGAATATGTAATATTCAAAAAGATGCTTCAGTTCCATCACATTTACTCTAAGTAAAAGAAATGAGAGGTAAAAAAGAGGAATAGCATTTAAGAAGCATAGACTAAAAAGAAGCACAATAGAAGAGACTATGAAAGAAAAATAAGATTTTTACCTTACATATTTTTCATTAAAAAAGTCCCAACATTCAGTGCTAGAAGTAAGCAAGTTAAGCTGTGATTCAACAAAGTATATAAAGGTAGGTTTAAGTTTCACTGAGATTTTTACCGAATCTTATACAGCCACAATTTGTTCACTTTGGCTAAGGAGGTTCATATGCTGTGTTGAGGCACAGTAACTGAGACAAAGCTGTAACTTTTATGTTAAAGCTACAAATAAAGATTCTGCTTAGCAATGTATGGAAGGTCTTTGCAAATCTTTAGCCAAGCAGTTTTCAAGGAGCTCTGAAAAAAAACATTTTAATCCCAAAGGTTACTTAACATGAATACCGTGCCTCAGGCATTGTGTTTTTCACAACTATTTCAGGTGCAACACTAAGTCTGACAATACTTAAATCAGTAAGTGCTGAGCTGTAGAATATGTTAGACTGTACTGGTGATCTCTCAAGCATGGGAATTGTCCTACCAAGCTGCTACTTAATTAGTTTTACCTTATTATTCATATTTTCATTAAACCAGTAGACTGTCTTTTCTGGTGTGTTCCATATCTTTTCTCTCTGGAACTGGTATTGCATTAAATTACTGTACTTTACTTCATCCAGAATGTTTTACGGTTGCACTCTAATCACTTTAACACATTTCATTTTTGCATAGCCTTTTAATGGTACTGACATGTTTGGTGTTATATTTTATACATATATTAAACATACTTTTGGGATAAGCTAATTTGGCCCTGGTTCTGCTACACATGCTCAATCAGTGGGGTTATTCTTATAACAGAATACTCTTCAGGGGAACAGCATCAGGTCTTTAAGTTGACACCCTGAATTTAGTAGAATGGGTAAATTATTGATCAGGTTTTGCCACTCATGGGACAAACGGAGGAATTCAAATATAGCAGGATTCTAAATAAATGTGCTTCACAGCATATGGACAGGTAAACTGCACATGTATGTTTCTGATGATTTCAGAGCTTGTTAGTTTCTCAAAGCAAAGTTAAGTAGACCCCACCACAGTATTTACAAATTATTTAAAGGGAAACACCTAATTCTACTATACTAATTCAGCAATGAAATATCCTACCTTGTAGTACATGCTCTACACAGATCCAATCTTAGGAAGAGAACTGTTGTTACTAGAGATATTATTTAGCGGAATTATGGACCAAGGGTGAGTCATTTAAGCTGGACAGCAGTTTGAAGGTTTCAAATGTTTTTTTTTTCAACAAGAAACACTGTTGAAGTGGGTATTATAAGCAGAACAAGATATATATGGACTATTATCTTTGTCACTTGTTTTAGCTGCTCATGAACGTTCACTGAGCATTCACAGACTCCACAACATCCCTGCAAAACTTGTACCAGTGCTTGGTCACCCTCAGTAAAATATATATATTTTTTTTTTTTGACGTTCAGGAAGAATTGTCTATGTTTTAGTTTGTGCCCATTGCTTCTTGTCCTGTCAATTGCATTTTGTTCTATTACTGAACACCACTGAGAAGAGACTGGTTATATCTTCTTTAGACTCTCCCTTCAGGTATTTGTGTATGATGACAAAATTCCCCCTGAGCCTTCTTTTCTCTAGGCTAAACTGTCTTACTCTCTCAACCTTTCCTCACGGGAGAGATGTTCCAGTTCCTTCATCATCTTCATGGCCCTTTTTTGGACTGTCTCCAGCATGCTCATGTCTGAGCAGCCCAGGAATGCACACAGTACTCTAGGTGTGGCCTCACCAGTGCTGAGTAGAGGGGAACGATCATTTCCCTCAACTTGTTGGCAGCTCTTCTCCTAATGCAGCTCAGGATACCATTTGCCTTCTTTGTGTTAAGGGCATATTGTTGGCTCATGTTCAATTTGCTGTCTACCAGGACTGCCAGAGTCTTTTCTGCCAAGCTGCTTTCCAGCTGGGCAGGCCAGCCACCTACTGGTACATCAGGTTGTTCCACCCCAGGAGCAGGACTTTGCACTTCCCCTTTTTGGACTTTGTGAGGTTCCTCTCAGCCAATTTCTCCAGCATGTTCAGTTCCCTCTGGATGGCAGCACAATCCTCTGACATATTAAGCTTCTTATCCCAGTTTTGTGTAACTGACAAACTTCCTGAGGATACACCCTGCCCCAGTATCTAGACCATTAATAGAGATATTGTACAGGCTTGGATCTAATAATGACTGGTGGGGTGTAGCACTAGTTGCTGGCTTCCAACTAGACTTGACGCCACTAATCACCGCCCTCTGAGACCAGTTCCTTCCAAGAGACATTCCTCCTTTTGTGCATTCATCTATCTCTAGAGACATGTTATGTATTTGACTTACATTTGCAAAAATCTTGACAACTGGAATACATTCTCCTACCATCCTTTTAGTTTCTGTTATAAACTGAAATAATGCCAATAAATAAAATTGTCTTCAGAAGTACCCTCATTATTTTAGGACATGATCTGAAGAAGTTTGTCTATAGATACAGATTTAGACATAAATATAATTAACAGTACAGAAGAAGATATATACAATACCTTTTCAAACAGATAAGTGCTAAATTTCTATTAAAGATTAATAGAAATATGACATTTATACCTCCAATATAGCACTTTGGATTAGATCCATGTAACAGACATATCCAGTACAACAAATATGGCAACAAATTTAATTAATGCGAAGACATACTAATAAAGAAAGTGTTAGGGTTTCTTTTTCAGATTAAGAATATAAAAGACTTTATCATATAGTCTGTACTGGAACACATCATAAGTATTGTTAAAAAGTCTCAAATAAAAACAAACAAAAAATTGTCTTATCTTCATAAATTTGTATCAACAGATTTATACTACAGTGTCTCGCATATTCCAAAAATTCATGTAGAGGTTCTAGGAATTATTTTTAGGAAGGACTTGGATAAACTTTCTGGTTCCTCTGTCTCTGAGAAGGCCTTAGTCTTGTAAAGTATTTCTTGAAGAACAGGATCCAGCATACCCTTGTGACAGAGAGATATGTAAGTACACAGTGACTCCTCAGACTTTTCAAACCCTGGCCTAGAAATCTTGTTTGCATGGACATGGAGAGTGGAAATGGATTTGCAAGTATACTTTAGCTATCGCCTTGATTGCACTCTGTTATGGCATGTATTTACTTGAGAAGTCTCCAGTTTTAGTTTCTAAATATATGGGTTTTCTCCTTGCACTCTGTTTCTCCGTCCTCTGTGTTTCTGGTTTACAAGATTATCTTTCTCCACTTTTTTCCCCTGAGTGCTCACAAGTCTGTGTGAAGCAGACTTCACAACACTGGAAGCCTACAACAAAGTCTTTCACCCCAAGTATGAATAAATCTATTGAACTGGATTGACCCCAGATTAATCCCTAAAGATCACCACTTGTGTTTTCCTCCCACCGTGACAGATCTCCCTTCAGTAAAAAGCACCAGAGTTTCCTATGTATCCTTCTTCCTGACAAGCTTGCAGTTCGTGTGTTAATACCTACCAAATTTCACCTTAATAATAGTTTATTCTGAGGAACTTTTCCCAGGTTTTTGTTTAAATCCAGATAACTTTATTCCATTGCTTTAAAAATATTAGGCCTTGGAGTATGATTTCTGCTTCAAAGTATTTGGAAGCAGAGCCTAATTTTAGGAAAGACTAATATTAGCTGCCAAATATCCATGGGTTAGAGAGCCTGGACTAGATGATCTAGTCATGGGAGAAAAAGAAAACAAGCTATAAGACACTGAAGTTTGTTTCTTATGATGTGAAGTAGCAAGCAGTAGATTTCAATACCACATAATAGCACCTGCTCTGATTTTAGCTTGTGTCAATCATTTTAATCTTGCAAGAGTGAAAGATATTGCTAACTGGGGTGTAGAAGGTAGTATTATCAAAGGAGAGATGATAAAATCATTAATTCCATTGTACAAAAATCCAAACAGGTAAATGTCACACATAGAGCACAGAAAAAGAGTGTGGAAAATTATGAGGTCACACAATATCAAACTCAGAAGAGTTATTTTAAGTTTTCTGTAATCGCATGGCTTTAAGTTCCCCTGCTTGTCCCTCAAAGATGTTATTTTTATTTTGAAAATCAGAGCTGAGAAGTCAAAGTTCAGAGGATGTTATTTAATAAATATATTATTCCATTAGTTTTGTGGTTCTAATTTTATCCATTTAAAATGCCATCACTGCAACTATCTAGGTTTGAATTGATCAGTTAAAAAAAAATAAAAAATTGGAGTCACTGGAGAATGGTTAAGCATTACAGATTGTTTCACCTGACTTATTTCCTATGATCTCTTTAGGATGAAATGAAATATCTGAATGTATTCCAAAGAAACCTATTTCTCTACATTAGTGGTAAGGTTACCCTGGGCAACTGGCTGGGGTATAATGTATGCAGATAACATTAATACATGAATTGAGATAAACATATTTCAGATACATGTATTCTTTTTCAGTTGTCCATAAGAGTTCATCCTGGTTTATAGGGGTGCTTGTTTTCTCCTGTGTTGTTCATCTGGAGGCAGACCGTGTATTCCAGAGTGTGGATGCATAAAACTAACACAAGAATTGATTTTGATTATTGTGTTTGAGAGGGGAAAACCCCTGTTGAAGCTGTGAAAATATGTTGGAAAATATACATTTGTTGCTGGGACATAGTTGATTTCCATTCAGTAAGAAGAGTTGCCCAGAAGATTTTCTCATTTTTCAACCGCATCAATTATTTTAACAATAGATACAACCAACCTGCTTTCGCATGTCTCTAGGATCACAGCAGCAACCCTACTGCTACAAGGCTAAAGGTGTATTTGTTCAACTACTGCCTGTACATGTATGTGGAAGGAGAAAATATCAGCTCCTTTAAGGGTATCTGGACAAGGACATTTTCAATGCAAAAGAGGATAACA
>VXBJ01001863.1:199668-213578 GCA_013400055.1 Nycticryphes semicollaris | reverse complement strand
CAAGTATTTAGTACTCTGTATGTGCAGTAAGCACCCAGCTGAACCAGCTGGTGAGTTGGGGACCCATGGGGCAGGTAAGAGAGGTCTGGGACCCGGACAGGAGTGCAGGGTGGGCAGAGGGGCTGTGCTGTGCTCAGGGGATCCATGAATGCGATTGCTCTCGTGAACCTGGGGAGTGTGGTATGTGTACTACACTAGTGACCATCTGCTTCTCCCAGCCCAGAGGGAGAAGGGGACCTGNACACATAGAGCACAGAAAAAGAGTGTGGAAAATTATGAGGTCACACAATATCAAACTCAGAAGAGTTATTTTAAGTTTTCTGTAATCGCATGGCTTTAAGTTCCCCTGCTTGTCCCTCAAAGATGTTATTTTTATTTTGAAAATCAGAGCTGAGAAGTCAAAGTTCAGAGGATGTTATTTAATAAATATATTATTCCATTAGTTTTGTGGTTCTAATTTTATCCATTTAAAATGCCATCACTGCAACTATCTAGGTTTGAATTGATCAGTTAAAAAAAAATAAAAAATTGGAGTCACTGGAGAATGGTTAAGCATTACAGATTGTTTCACCTGACTTATTTCCTATGATCTCTTTAGGATGAAATGAAATATCTGAATGTATTCCAAAGAAACCTATTTCTCTACATTAGTGGTAAGGTTACCCTGGGCAACTGGCTGGGGTATAATGTATGCAGATAACATTAATACATGAATTGAGATAAACATATTTCAGATACATGTATTCTTTTTCAGTTGTCCATAAGAGTTCATCCTGGTTTATAGGGGTGCTTGTTTTCTCCTGTGTTGTTCATCTGGAGGCAGACCGTGTATTCCAGAGTGTGGATGCATAAAACTAACACAAGAATTGATTTTGATTATTGTGTTTGAGAGGGGAAAACCCCTGTTGAAGCTGTGAAAATATGTTGGAAAATATACATTTGTTGCTGGGACATAGTTGATTTCCATTCAGTAAGAAGAGTTGCCCAGAAGATTTTCTCATTTTTCAACCGCATCAATTATTTTAACAATAGATACAACCAACCTGCTTTCGCATGTCTCTAGGATCACAGCAGCAACCCTACTGCTACAAGGCTAAAGGTGTATTTGTTCAACTACTGCCTGTACATGTATGTGGAAGGAGAAAATATCAGCTCCTTTAAGGGTATCTGGACAAGGACATTTTCAATGCAAAAGAGGATAACAAGAGAAGGAGGAAGCTATAAACTAGAACATAGAGAGACGCAAACCTGACTGACAAATGATAAGGGAGGGAGTCACACCTGGTCTGTCACACTAATTGATGAGGATTTGTGGGATTGTGGGAACACTTCTTCCAGCAAGGTTATCTGATCAGAGACTTTGTCAAATGGGAAACTAAGTAAAAGGGGGAAAACAGAAACAAAATATACAGAGACACGAACCTGACAGCTGAATATAATGGAGACAGACAAGAAACAAATGTAACTTGTGCTATCAAGAAGCTGCAGGTGAACAGGGACTTCACAACTGACAATGATGCAAACCTGAGGGCCCCAGGTGTTGGAAGCACTTGGTGGGACTATGCCAGCTGGTGGGGGAACATGAAGGGGAAGCAGATCAGGGAGGGACAGCTGAGGTAGACAGAAAGTTGTATGTAAGGGGTTGATCACATGCAAAACAGAGTCATTCTGGCTTNCCCAGCCCAGAGGGAGAAGGGGACCTGTTGACTGTGCCTGTGTCCGGTGTGATTCCTGAATGTGGGTGCTGCTGGAGGCAGGGCATTGTCTGTGACTGACTGTGTCTGTGTCCTCTATGCATATGCATCCATTTTTGTATCTCTGGGAAATATGCTCATCTTCGCTGCTGGTTGCAAAGACCCTGGGGGTGGAGGAAGTGACTGCTCCTAACATGTTGCTCCTAACATCAATTAAGATTGTCACACTAGAAGTATATATAATTCATTCATTTTCAGGATGTCTTAATTTAAAAAAAATTTAAGTAAAGATAAAAGGTGGGGAGACTGATTGCAACAGATTTTTTTTCACTTATTGACAAAATAGCCTTATAGAATTACATTAAGAATGACAAATTATAGAAAATCATTCTACAGAATTTCTGTACAGGACTACATTTCCCTATTACACTGTATGGACTAGAATATGAATGTACCGAACTAGAGTCAGTTGGTAAGCTTGAGCAATTCCTGTGTAAATATCCTGGGTCTGTTTATTTTATTCCATTAATTATTACAGACCACTCTTGTTAAGGGAACTTTTCTGAACTCACTGACTTCACCCTTACTGTAAAATAGTTGTAGAACATCAGGGGTACAAAGGAATTAATTTTATGGATGAACATACCAATAAAAAAAAAAAAAAAAACAACAAAAAAACAAACCCTGAAGTTTTCCGTTTATCAGAAACCAATTGACAAAAATAACCTCATCTCTGCAAGTCTTCATGCACCTGCAATAATGAAAGGTCTCCCTTTTACTCAAATTTTAAGGTAAGGGTAAAAATAATTTGTAGTAACTCAAATGAAAATAAACAGAAGATATATATAGAGAGAATGAAGCTTTAGAGGGAGGGGAGACAGTATAGCTCAAACAACGGAGATGACAGTAATGAATGGGTCTGCATGGCAAATGAGAAAAACATACAAACATATAATATTGTAACATAATAACCCTAAAAAATACATATATATCTAGTATTTACCCTAAGGGCGATAAGTGCTTTTTCAGCCATTACATGAACATAGAAAGAGCTGTAGGAGTTATTTTACTACTAAAAATATTTTTTGATACATATGAGCCATTTTCACACTTAGAAAACTGTATGTAACAATTCTGAGTGGCTTTTTCAAGGTGCCTTAATTAAGCATAGCTCCTTGAAAAAGTCTTGTGGGTCAAGAGCTCTAGGGCTACCATTTCCTACAGCCAGCACAACCATGGGGAGGTTTTTGCAGGAACACCTCCTCTGTAGATGGCAACAGACTCCCTCTAAGACAAAGCTCAAGCAGCAGGTCCTGTCAATTAGTAATATGGAATGACCTTTGCTGAAGCCAGTAATCAATTTATTACCCTTAGTCCATGCTGTGAGGAAAAAATAGCTGATCTGCAGTCCTTGAGGATTTAGGCACATCGAGTAACTGGGTGGCTTTTAGCTTTTAAGTTTGGGAACCCTAGTTAGCTGAGTACTTCAGTTAGTTATTGATAAATTCTGTTATCCTTGTCCTATGATTATTTAGTTCTTTAGCTTTCCAGCACACTGCAGTTGAGTACATTCATTCTTGTTGCATCTGATCAAATGCAAACACTGGTGAAAAGTAATATTTGACACAAAATCAAAGGCTGCTTCCGCTCAGTAGTGGACTGGAAAAGGCAGAAGTAAAGAATAACATTGAGCATATAGGACAAAATAGGGTGGCATAAACATTGAGAAACACTTTCAGGGCAGAACTTGGACCAGCAACAACTTTCCTGCCAAATCTAACACAGCATTCTGAGTGCAAATGAGCATATGGATATTTTGTCAGCAGCGTAGAGTTAGTCAGTATGAGCTAGGCAAACTCCTGTTGTGCACTAGCAGGAATAAGTTTCTAGGGTCTGAATGTACCTTAGCAGTTGGTGCGAGGAAAAAACAGGTAGAATCATAGAATCATTCAGGTTGAAAAAGACCCTTGGGATCATCGAGTCCAACCATCAGCCCTACTTTACAAATTTCTTCCTTACACCATATCCCCCAACACCACATCTAAATGACTCTTAAATACATTTAGGGATGGGGACTCAACCACCTCCCTGGGCAGCCTACTCCAATGCCTGACCACTCTTTCTGTGAAAAATTCTTTCCTAATGTTCAGCCTAAACCCCTGTTGAGGCCACTCCCTTTCGTTCTATCACTAATCACCAGTGAGAAGAGACCAGCAACAACCTCTCTACAATGCCCTTTCAAGTAGTTGTAGAGAGCAATGAGGTCTCCCCTCAACCTCCTCTTCCTCAAAATGAACAGTCCCAGCTCCTTCAATCACTCTTCATAAGATTTATTCTCCAGGCCCCTCAACAGCTTTGTTGCCCTCCTCTGCACTCGCTCCAGCACCTCGACATCTCTCTTGTGTCAAGGTGCCCAGAACTGGACACAATACTCAAGGTGTGGCCTCACAAGCGCTGAGTACAGGGAGACAATCACCTCCCTACTTCTGTTGGTCAAGCTATTTTTTTATACAAGCCAAGATGCCATTGGCCTTCTTGGCCACCTGAGCACACTGCTGACCCATGTTCAGCTGCTTGTCAATTAGAACCCTCAGGTCCTTTTCTGACAGGGAGCTCTCCAGCCACACTTCTCCAACCCTGTAGTGATGCATGGAGTTGTTGTGGCCCAAGTGCAGGACCTGGCACTTGGCCTTGTTGAAGGTCATATGATATGGCATGTTTTAAAAAATGCTCTTGCTCTTGACTCAGCATTTTCTCAGAAGCCACCTCCTGTGGTGTGTTCTGACATCATGTTTTACATTATTTATTAAGAACAAGACATTAAATTTGTCTGCTAAAGGGTATTCATACTACATGCCCCTATTGTTACCTTAAGTGGCTTATATGAGTTGCTTTTACTGGTGATACTGTGCATTTGGTCTTCTATCCAAAATTTACTGAAGTCAATAGATTCCTTTGAATACAGTGGTTTCTTGACCAAGATTTTTTTCCCCTTGATGGTTAAGGTCTATTTGCCTTAGGTATGTGTATGTAGGTCTCCTCTCTTCCATTTGCTGCTTTTATCACTTCGAGGGTTTCTAGTGCTGCTCTCCCACTTACATTCTCTGGTTCGTTACACATTGTAAATATAGCTAGTGCCTCTACTCTGGGCAGAACCAAAGAGCTGGTGAAGGAATGGGAGACAAATTGAAGTTTCTATATCTTCATCTGTTAGTTTGTAAGTGTGCCCTTCAGCTGCTTCCAGAAAGAGTGGCATCCTAATTCTGACTGCTAGTAAAGTAAAATTTGTTAAATTACTTCAGGTTATTCCTAACAGCAAAAACGTCATTTAGAAAGGTGTGTATGTCAGACATGAGGAGAAAGAGAGCAGTTTTCTTAATACAGTAAGTGCTAGTTCCACAGACAACAACTTAAGGAAAAGCCCTGGGTAAATCTCATCTTACCCAACTTCCTAACTTTAATGCTAACATCTACATCAATTAGTCATAATAGCTCTTTCATAATAATTACATATAAATAAGCAGCTCTGACATCTATTTTGAAGTAGTTTCTGAAATAGGCAGAAATGGAATCTATTTTCAAAATCTAGTTTAAGTAGGGTGGGATGACTTGCTCCCTGGTAGTGCTTTCCTCACTGTCTATAAAAGGGGCAGGGGGCACAAAGTGAGTAGCTCAAATTTAAGCATCCATATCTGAAAACATCTAACAGTTATTGTCCAACGTAATATAGGTGGCTGGTATCTCATTAGATTTAATAGAAATGTAGTCAATGATATCATAGAGTCCTAGGACAGGTTGATCTGGAAGACCAACTTTTGGACGTTGTCTAATCCATGTCCCTCCTCAAAGCAAGGCTAATATTAAAGCTAGATCAGGCTGCTCAGACAAGTTTGGGAGATTCCATAATATCTATATTGCACTGTCAAAGAAAACCAACCAACCAAAAAAAAAAAAAAACGCATCTGTGCTTCCTTGCACAAAATCTTATACACTTTTCATTGCTTGACCACTAACATTTTTAAGGTTTTTGATTATATATAGTTAGAATGTATCTTATTGAAACTTATGATCTTATCTTTTGATTGTGCATTGCCAAGAATCAGAAGACTGAAACTAATCTTTCTCTCAGTTTATTTTTCTTGAGGTTAATTAAACCCAATTCACTCAGCCTCTTCTAATACGTTACGTGCTTTAGTCCCTGACTTCCTAACGTCTTGTATTGTGGGTCCAGAACATAGTGAAGTATGCCAGATACTGCCTCACGAGCCATGAATGGAGTCAGTCACTATGTCACTATATATATATATATATCTCACTATAGTGCTATGCCTGCACTAATACAGACTGAAATACAGCAACCTTGCATAACTACAAAGGCACATTGCTGACACACTTAACATGTCGTCCTCTAAAATTCTGCAATCCCTTTTGGAAGACGGCTCTCTACCCAATCAGCCCCTAACCTTTACAGCCTTATGGAGTTATTCCAGTTCAGTTGCGGGACTATGCATTTTCTTGGCATATCTTCATTTTGTCAATCTGATCTTCCAGCTTATTGAAATTGCTATGAATGGCATCCATCTTTCTAACACATCATCTGCTTTCCCAGTTTGACATCATCCATGAGCTATTTGAGGTTCCATCAAAGCCATTGACAAGGCCTTGTATCATCCCACAAGGAACATTAATTTTAGCTGATTGCCAGACTGATCCATTTATCACTATCTTCTGAGTTCAGCTTTCTGCACAGTTTAACGCCCACTTTGTGGTCTACCCATCTACAAGGGCCAAAATACCCCTATCCATGAGATCTTAAGGGACTGAGAACTGTAAAACCACTTCTCAATAGGAAAGACTAGACTTGCTTAAGGGCTTCCCTACACCTAAAAAGCAATCTCTAGTGAATCATTTGAAAAACAGGAAGAAGGGGTTCTGGCACTGAAGATACTTGAACAAGATAGTGCTAAATCTGACTCTGATCTGCATCCAGGAATAATAATGAAAGTCTTCCTATGACGCTAAGCAGCGCCAGAGTCACTTAGCAGTATGTTAAATACAAAATGGCTAAAAGCCTAAAAGAAAACATGACTGAGATGAAACAATTGATCCTTTATTATGAAAAAAATATTATTTTGCTGGAACAGAGTGACAAATTCTAATGATTGTCCTTAATGATTTTACAGTGGGACAAATCAACTGTGAAAGTAAGGTGGTTATAAAAGACACTTACTGTGCGGTATGAATGCTAAATGAAATCAGACATCCCTATAATCAACATCAATAAAAGTACCATAACTAATTTTACTGCTTCAAAGAGCAGCATAATAAAATGTACTAAAATAAAGAGTCCATGGCCTAAAAATATTTCTCACTCATATACACAAAAGCATGCATGTACATATACATATATACATTTTTAATGTTGAATGAAATGCTTTACAAGGATAAAATAGTCTTATCCTGTTCATGGTTACTTCCTTTGACACAAAAATCATGCTTAATTAAATATGGAAAAACTTTCAGTGGATTTGAGGTGATAACCCTAAATTAAGTAAAAGTAACACTTCATCCCAAAATGATATTTTCAAATTGAATAGTCCAAGATCCCACCAGAAGTTTTACAGGTTTATTAGAGATCCACAGTATAGAGGAACTATAATTAGTGATGACATGGTGAATGAGTGGTGAAGAATAGATTCATTAGAGCAAGAACTAACTTTTGTGTTCTGAGTCTGAGCAAAGGGATTTGAGCAAGCAGTACAGTGGGATTTCTAGGAGTTACTATGATACAAATCAAGAAAACAGTATATGAGGGAAAAGGATAAGGTGGTGGCTAAGTAGTACCTTAGAAAAATTCATTATTCAAATTTTTTATTTACAGTCATGTCATGTGTCAACATTTAAGCATTGTTTTGGGTAAAAAACAATACTTTGGAAGGGATTTTGGTTTGATTTTACCCAATAGATGAGATATTATAGTTTCTGTTAGGATGCAAAACTTGTTTCTGATTTTTCAAACTACTGCTTTTACTCTTATGCTACGTCAAGTCTATATAAAAAGGACTCTTTCTTCCTTCTTCTTTCCCCTCAAAATGCTGAAAAATATTTTTCACATTTTCTTTTGACAATTAGAATTGTATTCTCCTTTTGAATTCACTATCATGCCAAATTTAAAATTTTGGAAGTTATCTTTCTTTGGATTCAGAAAGCATAGATATTTTCTGATTTAATAAGGTACCATTTTATGAAATCATAAAATTGTTAACTGCATATTTTTTCAGGAAATTCCAAAATTATTTCTAGAGTGACAAGACTTGAGAGTCTCAAAGCTGCAGCCATTGCTTTCCTTGGCGAGAATGCCCTTTCCTTTTGTTTTATAACCTATATTGGATACATCTGCAGGAGCATGAGAACTGAAGAGAATTGTCACTGCAAACACTTCTTTTCTGTGAAGAAAGTAAGAGTGATCTTAGGGAGGGAGCCAAGGATGGATAATGTCTCACCTTTACTCCTGATGGGCCAAGGGTGAGAAGAATTGCTATAATTTGCTACAGACATGTTACCACAAGTTAAGTTGTTTGCATCAACTGGGAAAAAGGTAGGGCGAGCAGTTCTATCTTGAGCCATAGTGGCTGTTAGACACATCCCTGCAGAGATGTGTAATAGGCAAATCCTTTAATCAAAACTGTATCTAGGCCACAATATAGCTGTAGCATCACAATGGTAACTTTAACATGAAAATTAAACCCCTGTTGAGAAAGAGGTGAACATTTTTCTTCCTGTTTCCTCATTTACAGGTTTTTTTTTTTTCCTCTCCATAATCCCTTAACACCATTTGTTGCTAGTTGAACAAATATAGGAAGTATAAATACAAATATAAACAGTGAATCCTTCATGTTTTCATATTTTTGTTTTAAGAAACTTGTAACTTCGAACCATTTGAGCATCCATCAGATTCACAGAATAACGCAGAACAGGCTTTCTGTGGGAGGTATCCTGCCATTGGCATCTCTCCAGGCCTCTTCAGTGAAATACTAATTTCAAATAAATTTAATTACCCCCTTTGGAGTTTTGGCTTTTGCTTAATTTGTATAAATAATTTGAGCATCTAATTAGCTCCCACTTTGTATCACATAAAATATTTGAGACTGCTTTGTCAGGCAAAATCTTCCTTTCAAAACAGATTACTCAAATGCAAGTCCTTGCTCTTAGCTCAGGAATTACATCACTTCCAGCTTAATTGTCTCTTTTTCTAAAGCTCTCTGATGTTGATCAGTATGGACACCTCCTTCTCTGCTGCTGGATACAGACACCATCAACTTACTAATATCTCAACAGTATTGTAGTCCATCTTCAGTTTTACCGTGCTTTTCTTTCAGCAATGCAGCAGCACCTCTCAGTCTAGAAAACTGTTTTTTTCCAGAAGCTGTATGTTCTGCAAAAGATGAGAGGGGAAAGTAAAAAGGAACATGCCTGATATATTCATTTTAAACCCAAATAATATGTTAATTGAAGAAGAATAGGCCAGGTGAAACCACTGGAGGGTTGCTCCTTCCCATGGAACTTGGCTTCTTCAGTCAAAGAAACTTGCAGACCTTAGAAAGCATGGGTGATGAACATGTGGATCCATCCTAGGAAAATCTAGGAATTCCGAGCTCATACAGAGATTGAGAAATTACTTAGAGGAGCAGAGGCATTGGACAGCCTTAGCAGAGTTTAGGCAACCAGGCCTCAAGCTGGTGCGGAGAGCCTTCCTGAAGACTGGACAGGACACTGCAGAGTTTATGGTGTCTAAGAAAGCTACTGAGATGACTGACAACTGTACTGCAGAAAACACTTGTTTGAAAAGAATGTGGCTGGCAGGAGAAAATTCTTTTTAAACCCTTCTTTATTTGTATTGTGCCTGTTTTGTTGTTTGGGTTGGACTGGCCACCAAACAAACAACAGATGTTCTCTTTAACCTTGAGATGAATGAGAGTGAGAAGCTTATGAACTGAAGAAGAAACTAAACTAATTTAATGAAATAACAATAATAAAATAATAAAATAAAAAAGATAATAATATTACTAAGAAAATAATGAAATATATGCAAAATTGTATCAGGCACCTAGGATGATTATCAACATCACTGGCAGGCACTGGAAAAATACCCTGTTTGTCAGTTTTGGGTCACTTGGCCTGTCCACTCCTACCGACAGATGTGACCTCTCTACACTTTTCTGTTTCTGACCCTCCAAAGGGTCAAATAACAAAGTGAGTTGACCTCAGTTGTCACAGCAATAAGTATAAGCAGAAGCCTCTCTGCATACCATTCCTTGGTATTAACTATAAAAATCAGGTTTTATCACTCTGGCAGCAAAGCCTGGCTGAAGAATATGCTGTTAATATCAGAGAGTGACTTTAGTTAGAAGACACTCAACTAAAAAGTAAAATTACTGAAGAGAATATTGGTTCTTCTTTAGCTTAGACCAGGACAACCTGACATAGTCAGTTCAGGCTTAATTCAATTGGCATCAGTATTTAGTTCCAGTTGAGATTCCATATTTGGGATGTCACAAGATAGGCGGGATACTCACAGCCTTCTGAGCAACAGGCAGAACCAGGTAGAAAATCCCAGAACGTCTGGAATTAGACAAGACAACTTAGGTATGCTTGGCTTCTTATCTGCCTTAGCTGCTTAGGCAAACAGAACAAGATATGGAGACTGTTCTGTTAAAAAATCTAATTGTCTTAATTTATGGATTGGTAAAACTTTGCTTTCTGGACCTTAAAAGCTATTTATTTTCCTTTTTTTTTCCTTCTCTTTCTTTTTTATCCTTTGCTCTGTGCATCTCATTATAGAAAGAAAATCTAGGCATATCTGCCCTTAGGCTCTGACCAACCCTGAGTTCTTTTGTGGTGAAAGACAGAATTTTAGGCATCTATTTAGGCATCTAACGTGATGATTAAAGCCCGGACGTATTCTAATAATCATAATAGTTACAAAGGAATTTAAGCATTTAATGGTGCTCTTGGAAGAACTTTAAGGGTTTGACTCATTTCCTCCAACACAGAGCATTTCAAATGGCAATAGCTGTCTATATTTTATCTATTATGGCTTCTACTTCGTTTTTCACAAGTGCACTTTTAGGAAAATATATGTTCTGTCATATCTACCTGTTCTCTTCATCCTAAATGGCAATAGATACTTGTTTCTATCAAGAAAACCCAAAAGAGTGGGATTCTTGGAAATAAACGGAAGGGATTCAGACCCTGTAACTTGCTGTTCCTTAAACTTCTGAGAAGTCTGCACTTCACATTCCTTAGGACCCTTTAGGTACTTTATATTGTGCAGTTACTAGATTAATATACAGAAACAAAGAAACTAGCATCCCAAAAGCAGAATTACTGGGAGAAAATCTTCGCTGTTACCACCTCCTTATTGGATGAGTTTCTTATATCTGTGTAACATCTAATATTGCTGGCTCGTGCAAAGAGACTAAAAATAATTGTGACTCAGTACTTCATATCTGACAGCTGCTTCTCTGTCAAACTGCCTACATTTTGAAGTCATGGTCTTGATGAAATGACAATTAAGTAAACTAATGACAAAGCTTACATGGTAACATGGGAAACTATTAATGTACTGGAAGCAGGTACATATATCCTAACGAAGTATCTTTCTTATATCCTCATCATTGTTCTAGAAAGATGAAGTTCATGGTTACCATTGACAGACCTCTGAGTAACATTTGCTGGCAGAAGACAGGCATAAAAAGCAATAAAAATTTAGTAGGGATAGTATGTGACTGTGTTGTAACTTATCACCTGGTACTACCCTGTGGAAAAATAAATCTAAATGAGAATGTAGGAAAATGGGGAATGCACCAGATTTAAACAGATATTTCTGACAGTGTTTAGAATCAGATACTGCACTGTGAGTTAGAAAATGCCTATTGTTGGCAATTAAGCAATAAAATACCTATGGTAAAGGTCTTGCTAAGCCTAGACCATTAACAGCTGTCTTATGTCCCAGAGCTGAAGTAAAAGTTTATATCCTCTAGACATTTTTGTCCTAGGCAGTGTAAGAATAGATATTCTCAGAGTATGAGAATTTAGATAAATATCAGCATTCATTCAGTTTCTACAGTCTTTTAAAAAGATGAGAGTTTTGCAGTGTGATGTCCTGAAATGTAAACTGTCACATATTATATTCTATACGTCCTCACCCAGTCTCACCCTAATGAATACTGTCCTTCTTATTCCAATTCCCACTCTTCTCAATAGTGACAGATTAATGGCTCATCACTGAGTTTTTATAGGTCAGTTTCCACTGTATATTTTCCAGAGACTGTTCTCACAAAATGAATGGTCTTTCTCATTCATTTACGGTGGAATATATTAAAGAAGGGTTTGTGTTTACTACAGATCTCCTGGTTCTGTGATACTTAAGGCTCTCAAGTTTGCCATCATTCCTAGCTATCTTTATTTAGTAAACAGTGTATGTCACAAAGGAACCATCTCTTCATACACAAAGTCATGGATTTTTCCTGTCTTCTGGAATAGCTGCTGTTCTTAACCAACTTTGTTCTGGCAGGTTTTCCTTTTCTTTCTATCTTTATTTTTTCTTCACAGATTTAACAAAGTGGTCTTGGAGTATTCCTGTTATGCTATTTATAAGAAGACTAACCCTACAAACGATGAATTGTTGAAGAATTTATTTTTCTTCACTTGAACAATATTTTGTGCACGCACAACAACAAATAACCTGTAATTGTAACTTCATGTGGAGTTACAAGTGCTACAGTAAAATATATAGGTTCTTAAGGGAAGAATTAAGGAAAAAAAAAGTTTTGCTTAATACAGAATTGCTTAATACAGAATTAGATGGAACTATGGAAGACTTTGTGTTCCATGCTGACTTTGAAAAAACTGAACTTTTTTTTTTTTTTTTTTCACTCAGGAGGTCTCTCTTGTTTATTTAACTTTGTGGTTTTGATGGAATTTTTTCTTAGCCAGATAAGCCTAGAAAAATTGTCAGTAATTTCAAAATAATATGATTATGTTTCAAGTTTCATCTTTCCAGGTCTTGATCTGAAAAAAAGAAGTCCATTATGAAATTAAGACTATGGACTCTTTAAGTGTCTCTGATCTAAAGCTCCTGATATTATTTTGACAATCTTAAAAATTATATATATAGGGGCAAATGCGGTAAGCATAAATGGCATCCAAAATGCTCAGATAAAAATGCATCTCTGTGGTAAATGAAAGATTTTCACTGCCTTTAATGTTCAAATATTAAATGCACAATGCAAAATCCCCAGTATCCATTCTCCCAACCTACGTAAGTTTTAGAATTCATAGGTGCCTCAGAAGAAAGTCATCCTCAGAATTTTCTATTACAAAATAACATTGGCGCCTTAGGGATGGTCTTTTGTTTGCATCTGGGGGAAAATGTGTTGATTATGTTAGAAGATATATGCCACAGAAATAAAATGTATTAAATGTATTATTCTCACTAAAAACCCAACACTTTCCTTTTAAGAATGGTATAAAGGCAACATGACCTATAGGGCATTATAAAGGCATTGCAAAGTGTCATGGATATTTTGGGAACCATTGTCTGCTTTACAAGGTATTATATACTTCCTACTAACTTTCAAGATTTCTGCTTTAATTATATTGTAAACTCCCCAATATTTCACTGTTAAGAGATGGCCCAGTATAAGTAAAGTATCTTTATGAAACTGAATGCTTTGTTAAGAATTTAAGGCTACGGCATCCATTCCTGTTTGGTTTGATTACGACTAGATAATTAAATTGAGATATTAAACATAGGAAACATTATTTATTTCTTATATAAAAATTTAATTTCATGCATGAGAAGTTGTTTCTTCCCCTTTTTGTCCACTTCTCTGTGTCTCAATAAAGCAATAATTTTCTGTGGAGAGATTTTTAGATGACAGCAATTACTAAGGGCCCATACAGGTGGTGATTGTTGTTACTTGCATACATAATATATTCCTTGCAGATTGTCTCTTGCCTTAAACCTGCTTGGCTTCCAGCAGTTAAGCCAAAAGACTCTGTTTGTTGAGGAAACAAAACAATGGAACAAATAAAAGTCTCCAATGGATAAAAAGCTCTTTATAGGAGAATGTCCATTTAGGCTAGAATGGCTTGAATTTTTCATTTCAGTTCAGGATCTCATACCAAAGTGATTAAACTACAGTGTATAGC
>VXBJ01001863.1:174749-195594 GCA_013400055.1 Nycticryphes semicollaris | reverse complement strand
GACCTTATCAACTTTTATAAATATGTAAAGGGTGAGTGTCAGGATGGAGCCAGGCTTTTCTCAGTGATGGCCAATGATAGGACAAGGGGCAATGGGTGCAATCTGGAACATAGGAGCTTCCACTTAAGGAAAGGCTTCTTCACAGTGACGGTAACAGAACACTGGAACCGGCTGCCTAGAGAGGTTGTGGAGTCTCCTCTGGAGACATTAAAAACCCACCTGGATGCATTCCTGTGTGATGTGATCTAGGTGTTCCTTCTCTGGCAGTGGGATTGGACTAGATGATCTTTCAAGTTCCCTTACAATTCCTGATATTCTGTGGTTCTGTGATACCTACACAATAATTATTGAAAGTCCAGTACCCTGATATATTGAAAGATGTTAGTAGCCAAACAGAACACATGGCTTGCACAATGGAGTTAGGATACTGCAGTTCTGTTTTTGTAACTGTGTGAGGTCCCCAAAATTTTGTTCTATTTGCTATTTTGATCCATTTTTATATAAAATATATTCATATGATATTGTAAACTTAGGGAAGGAGTTACTTAAAAAGTCATAGGTAATATTAGTCCTCATAAATACCTATTTTATCACCAGTAAACTTATGAATCAAACACAATTTTAGTTTTTAAATTATCTTATTTATGGTCACTCAGATTAGTTTCACTTGGCAAAAGATTGCTGGCAAAATGGGAATTTCAATCTCCCCTTTACATACTAAGTATTTGTTTGTAGATATTGACAAAAATGTTCTCGTCCAGGAAAAAATAAAAAAGTAATTTAGTTCTCATCAGATCTTGGCAGTCTGTCTGTAGAAGAACTGTGGGCTGGTCACAACAGGGCACAGAAATGCACAAACAATAGCTGGCATGATTTATGATATACTTACCTTTAAATCTGCTAAAACACACCTTTGTTTAGTTGTTTGTATAAGACCATAGGTATAAAGAATATAAAGAAGAGATGCAATTTTATTCGGTGATCAGTATAGAAAGGAATACCATTTACTATCTAGCCTATGATTCCGCTGTTTGTTAGTGCACATTCTCAGTCATCTTTTACATTCGTGGTTTGGTTTGTTTTTTTTGTTTTTTTTTTTTTTTTCCTAGCCTCACCAAACTACTTTCTAATCTATATACTTTAGTATTTGTTGTTGTATTTGGGGGAACAGTGAGAAAGACAAAGGAAAGGAAGGAGATGTCTGGAGTTATGAAGAACTGAAGATTATTACTTTGGGAATTGTTTAATTTTATCACGTGGTACTAACCCAGGGAAACAAAAACTCCACATGCCACTAACCACTCTGGAATCTTTTGAGCCTAAGCAACAGGGACAGGTTGTGTATTTCGTTAAATGAATGTGAACTTTAAAAAAAATTATCCTTACTCTTATATGCTGGATTCGGACAAAAATGGTACTTGCTTTTCAGGTAATAAGTTATAGAGAAAAAATAAATAAATATTTCACCAAGAAACAGAGCAACAGAAAATATATCTGTGCTTAATCATCATACATCAGTCCACAACTGAATCAAATGATTCATTCAGCTGATGAAGTTTCCAGAAGAAATTCAATTTCTCCTTCCTTCCTTTATACTGTGAACAGTTTTTTCCACTTTTAAAGAGAATTAAAATTAAAATCATCCACTCAAGATGATATTTTCTTAGTGAAGTTTTATTTATGGAACCTTTTAAAATTGATGAAATTCAATCCCATCAGAATTATGACCTTCACTCAAACTTATTTATTCAGCTTCTGCATATTATCTGCAGAAATCCAATGTCAGTTGTGGCACAGAAGAGATTCATTATTTTCAAATACTCACTAGCATGGGTAAAGGCTTTCATTCTGGTAGTTATGATAGAAATACATATTAAAGAAATTTTTGTAAAACCTGTAACTAAACTCTTCTGCTCCTCTCCTTTCCCCTCCTCTATTTCCCTTCCCCTGTGTTTGCAATGAAGGGTGGAAGACTAGCCAGAGTGGAATTAATGATATGGAAAATCATATAAAGTGGTAGCAGAAGGAGTGAAAAGCATAAATTTCTAATCATAGAGTTTCTCTTATTCCATAACAGGTGAGAGATAGGTCACATTAGAACAAAGGAAACAGTAGAGCAGGGAAACCAAGAGGAAACCAGTTCTATTTCCTCCAGTCCAAAGCAGAGCTCCAGCAGCAGCAGATCAGTCCACCCCACATGAGCAAGCAAAAAATTCTGTGAAAGTGAATGACTCTGAGCTGATAGATGCCCAAGGGAAAAATGACATTTCCCACTGTCTTTATGACTGTATAGATATGTGAAGTTATACTCAAACTCTTGCTCTATCTATCTATCTATCTATCTATCTATCTAAATAGGCTGAGTAATTAATTTATTCAGGTAACTTGGTTTTCCATGTATTTTCTGGAATAACTATTTCCAAGAAGCCAAAATTAATCATTATGTGGAAGCTAAATAATGTATTTTAGGGCCTTATAAATGTCAAGGCATGTCTAGGCTGCTGAACAGGGAGCAAGTGTAAGAACATGATCCCCAGTCGTCCACCATGATTAACTGTCAGCTCCTTCCATCAGACTGCTCCAATGAACTTTCTCAAAGACAAATCCTGAGCATGGTTCCAGATATCAGTCACTTCAAGGACTGCTCTTGAAACCAGTATGAATAATCCTGTACTGGGACCCTGCACTGAATTTGGTTCACTTTTGCCTACGCAGTTCTCCAATGCTGTCTTAGCAGTCTTTGCACAACCTTATATCCTAACACATACCTTAAGGCAATAAAAACACCAGCTCTGTACAATGTAACACAGCTCTCTCATTATTTTTAACACTGGAAAAAATACACAAAAAATCATACTTTAGTTCTTCAGGAGCATGGCTTGGGTCAGAATAGACACAGAGACAATTACTGACTAGTGCGGCGGCTGCCAGTCTCCTCTGTAGGGAACAGGCATGAGAAGAATGTAAACGTGAGGAAGTCCGGGTCACCTGGCCTCAGCAGCAGGGAACAGACTGTTCCTCTTCTATTTAGGAGAATAAGACAGTGCTGGATGATGATATTCTCTTTCCCCACTGATGAACACAAGATAGCATGCCAGAAGCATCAGTGAATTTCTCAAGCGACTGTACGATGCTATTTCGCTGTGTTGCATTCGTTAGCCAGCTGTACCATTTAAGTTATTCTGTTACAAGGTAAGTGAAAGGCAATGCTGTTTGAATTTTACAGATACTTTCTCAATAATACAATGCTCTGTGAAGTAATCATTCTGTATTTTCTCTCTGCTTGCATAGTTATTCTATTTTTTTTTCATTTATGTTTTTGCTGTTTTCCTCTTCCAATGGATTGTTTCCCTCCTTAGATTCTCCCCTCCTGTACAGTGAAGAAAAACTTCCAAGATGCCTACCTATGTCTCCATGCTCACATCCTCTGCCAGTATCTGGGAGCTGACATTACACTGTTTTGAAATATACCAGCAATCAGTTACTTCTCACTTCTTTGAAACCGCATCTGGGCTCACCTTTGAAGTTCGGCCAAGTACTGCAATGCTTGAAGAGCTGTGCCCTTCAGTTTACATGGTCCAGCCAGAGAAGTTGCACAACACAACACATATAATTGTGGTTTTGATGGCTAATGTTGTTTCAAGAAAGTCCTTTTGCTAGCATAAGCTGTACTTTACTACACACACTAGAGACAACACAAATAAACAGTCTTCACTGTGTTCATCCATTGAAGATACTAAGCAGATCTTTCCTCTCTACAGGACCTATCCCTTGGCAATACCTGCAAATTTTTGGAGAGAAAAATCAATCACAAATGCAGGACTCAGCTGCATACTGGCATTTTATGTAGACTGAGTTTTTACATTATTTTTACATCATAGTTTTCAACCCTTTTCTAAAAATTTCAAGCATGATTCAATCCTAGATTTGTTTAAGAGCAGAATTCAGTAAAGATGCTGTTCCCTTCTTCCAGCTGTACAGAGCAGTGCAAGTCATGAAACGCGTTGTCATTGATGTACAGAGACCTCACCAGAGAGAATAATTTCTTCCTGAAAGAAGGATCTCAAAGCACATAGTATTTGGCTGAGATTGTTTCTGTTAGAATCATAAAATGGTTAGAGTTGGAAGGGACCTTTAAGATCATCAAGTTCCAACCCCCCTGCCATGGACAGGTACAGCTCCCACTACACCAGGCTGCTCAAAGCCCCATCCAGCCTGGCCTTGGGCACTTCCAGGGATGGGGCTTCTCTGTGCCATCTGTTCCAGTGTCTCAGCACCCTCACAGTAAAGAATCTCTTTCTAATATATAATCTAAATCTACATTCTTTCAATTTAAAACCATTATCCCTTATTCTATCACTATATTCCCTGATAAAGATTCTCTCCCCATCTCTCCTGTAGGTCCCCTTCAGGTACTGGAAAGACATTATAAGGTCTCCCTGGAGCATTCTGTTCTGCAAACATCATTTTCCTATGAAGACATTCCAGATCTGACCTGGAAATCTCTGAGTCCCATCCTGCTATTTTTGTAGTCAGTTTTAAAATTTTATGTTGTAGATTTTTTGTTTGGTTGGTTGGTTTATTGGTGGTTGTTTATTTTTTTGTTTCAAAGACATACATCATTTTAACAAGTAACTTCAAAGTTTCAGCAATAACTTCTCTATTTCAAACCAGCTTTTGATTTAGGGGTTGGTCATTTCAATGTTGTGACAAAGATGGTTATTTCAACTAAGCAAGAATTTTTTTCCTTAGCTTTCAATCACCTTTTCTTTTGTGAGAACAAAAAAAAACAGTCTTAGAGACTGTGAAGTAATGCTCATTAACATGTCAATTACAAGTCCATGCCAAGAGCTCATTTGAGTTATGGTCACAACACTTAGTTTAAAAATCAGTAGTGAATAAGAAATAATAATGTATATCAGTTAGATATAAATATTGAAAGGAAGTAGATGAGAACATTTTTTTTTTAACACTTAGAACATCCTCCACCTAAATCCTTTATGACTTTTGCTTTTCAGAATGGTTGCAGGTTCTGTGCTACTAATTTCTGCATTGACCACTTTGCAAAACTTTCCAGTTGTCTCTGACATAAAGACAATACTCTAAAGTCCAGAATTTGCGCTGTATCAAGAGCGGAGAGAAGTGCAAGTTGATTGGTTTATGGTAATTCGTGGAAGTTGGACTCCCTCTTTTCATTAGTTTACAGCATCTGGCAAGAATAAAACCATGGGTATTACTTTTGAAGTCTTTTAAGCAGTCAAAAACAGATTCTTGCCTGTGAAAAGAAGTTTATGGTATCCTACTTTTCTTATAAACATTTCTATTGATCAACTTCAATCTTCAGCAGTAAAATGAATTACACTTGTGTAGAGTTGTTGTAAAATAATATTCTTACAGCATTCTTCCTCTTTTTTTTTTCCCCATTTTTAAAATTAGGAAAAGGAGGGGCCTGGCAATGGAGAATCAGGCCCCTTGAGTCCTGTTCCTGGAAGAGAAACTCTTACATGAAAAAAGAAAATACACCACTGGAGAACATTTTTAAGTGTGTTTAGTGTTTAGTGAATGCATTTTCTGCTAGAAAGAAATAAAAGAGAAAGAAGAAAAGCATGGTATACAGAGATAGAATATCAAGATTAGAATTTGGCTTTTACGGTTTATGCTTGTGTGTGCTATGAGCTTTTCAGAGGAGAGAGTGTTGCTGCTTACTAAAGTAAGATAGAATAGATAAGATAAGGAGAGAAGAGATTTTTTTTTAGCCAGGATTGCTTGTCTAGTTAAGGTTGTGTTTAACCCAGATAGGAGAATGCCTTGGGATGAAACCAAGAATGTGCTTTTACTCATATGCCAATAGATATCAATTATTCAGCAGTTAGAAATTCTTGGAGTCAAACAACTTTAAGTCTGGAACTCAAATAATGAAAGCTTTAGAGCTGTAAGATTGAATTCAAATGACTATTTTAGTATTTACTTGTAAAATTTCAGAACAGCAAGAATCAGGAATTTACTGATGCTGTAGGTTAATATACTACCCTTTAATTCCCTATAGCCTCAATTCATATCATGATTGGATCACATTAAGACTCATAATTTTAGGCTGGTCAAACCTAAAATTTTCTCATTTTTTTCATACCAACCAATGTGAAAGGATTAACATTCTGTCTTCAGAAGAAGTCCAGGTCTAGAGACAAGCCTGCCAAGGCAGGTATGAAGTGAATTGACAGCATATTTCTAGAAATACGCGCACCTGTTCTTGCTACTTCAGATTCAAGGCAGGATGATGATGATGATGATGATGATGATGATTATGATCTCAATTTATGGAGCACTCTATTCACTCATATATTACTGAGGAAAGAATAAAAGATGCACATATATAGAAGGGTTTGAATCTCTTCCATGTTCTTAGCAATACTGAAGAGCTGCCTGAAACGACAGAGAACAGATTAAGAAAATAAGGAGACACATAAAGTTTTGAAAAGCTGTCAGGATGGAGAAGAGACAGTACGTTTATAAGACATAAGAGTAAAGAAACAGAGCATACACCAAGCTTGTAGCTGTGACAAATTCCGTTAGCTGAAAAAGAGATCCATTTGGTCAAATCTAAGTTTTGCTGTAATATTATTATATTATATTATATTATATTATATTATATTATATTATATTATATTATATTTTTATATATACTTTGGCCTAAGAAATTGCTTCCCATTTCTGATATTATTTACTTTTATTCATTTTTCTCCCCCTTTGTATTCTTTCGTTCCAATACTGAACTTAGTTGTGAAAATATCTGGAATTTAATGAAAAGGAAGTTGAGAAAGGAAATGTAAATTCAGTGAGCCAGCTTGAAATGCATATCTTGAAGAAAAAAAGTATTTTATCTCAAAAACTGTAATCTAAAAATTTAGACATATCAGGAATAGCATGCTATTCCCATTTATCTAGTAAAACACATAAGTACTAATGATTTTACATAAATCAGATGATGCCACTTTTCACTGATAGTGCTCCGTATCACAGAAAAAGTAATGTATTTCTTCAAAAAAAAGAAAACAGAAAAAAAAAATTCATCATGATAATCTTCCATTTTTTTTTCTTTTAAGGCTGAACAAATAATGCTACCTGTAAAGGTCATCTTTATTATTCATTTGCTTGTATGACCATGTTTTACAGGAGCATTTAATAATCTGGGATCTGATTAAATGCTAAGCAAACACAAAACTGAAATATAGCCCAAGCACCATCAAGATCAATAGACTGATGCCAAGAAAGGAGGACAAGGAAAGAAAGACATGGTGCACAGTCAAGCAGGAGCCAAGGTATTTAAAGTTTTCTGAAGAAGGTTAGTATGTTGAGATCCATAGCTTTTCTTTCATGTAACTACTCCATTATCAGAATGAAATAGTTCAGAGATGATGATTGGACTAGATAGTCTTAAAGGTCCCTTCCAAACTACACAATTCTATGATTCTGTGATTCTAAAGATGACATAGACCACATGCACTTTACAACCTTAATAAATGACCAGGGAAAAGAAAAAAAAAAAAAAAAAAAAAGACTGTATGGCATTTGCTTTTTCTCAAAAAGTTATTTTTCAAGAAACCCAGGAGTCTGAACACCTTATTTGTTCTTCTTTCTAGTAGTATGAAAAGCAGATTTAAAAACGAAAAAAAAAAAAAAAGAAAAAAGAAAAATATTATTAAAATAAAAATATTTGTATTTGGAACATCGTCTTAAAATATTAAATATTTTTTGTAACATAACATCTTTCTTACTCTCAAATGACCTGTGAAATATTTCACATTTAATTTACCAGTATGCCAAAACCTTAAGCATTGTTTTTCTAAGGTAAATCAACTTTAGTCATTCAGAAAAGACATATTTCTCTTTATTCTGCAGGGTTTTTTTGGTTTGGTTTTTTTTTTTTTTTTTTTTGTGTCCCCTGGGAGAGTACTTTGAACAGAGCTTTCTGAGACACAAAATTTTTAATCCATAATGAAGTGTTATTTCTGTAAAGTTATATTTGTATTTGAGAGTTGAGGACACTCAAGCTATTATCTACATCCTCCTGTTTCAGGAAAGATTCATAGATGGAGTTTTCGGTATTTATATAAACCCTTGAGGATTATGTGTTCAACTATTGAGAACAGGTATAATTTTGTTCAGTGAACCCACAGCAAAATATGAAATGGAGAAATTTAGTGTAACAATTTATGCTTAGAGATTTCATTTTTTTGATGTCCTAAAGAGGTATCTTAAATCAGGAAAAACCTGCCCTGTGCAAAACTACACTGTGAGTGAGGACTGAGAAAAGAATTATAGAATCATAAAATAGTTTGGATTGGAAGGTACCTTGAAGATCAGCCAGTTCCAAACCCCTGCCATGGGCAGGGACACCTCCCACTGGACTGGGCCCAAAGAGTGGTGGTGAATGAAATTAAATCCATTCGGCAGCCAGTCGCAAGTTCCCCAGGGCTCAGTACTGGGGATTGTTCTCTTTAACCCCCTTTACCAATGAGGCAATCAAGTGCACTCATTACAGGAAGGACATTGAGGCACTATAGCGTGTCCAAAGAAGGGCAACAAAGCTGATGAGTCGAGAGCACAAGTCTTATGAAGAGTAGTAGAGGGAACTGGGGTTGTTTAGCCTGGAGGTTGAGGGGAGACCCTAATGCTCTCTACAACTGCCAGAAAGAAGGTTGTAGTGAGGTGGTGGCCAGTTTCTTCTCCCAAAGTAAAAGGAGGTAAGACACAAGGAAATGCCCTTATGTTGCTTCAGGGGAGGTTAAGATTGGATATTAGGAAAAATTTTATTCATCGAAATGGTTATCAAGCATTAGAACAGGCTGCCCAGGGAAGTGGTTGAGTTGCCATTCACGGAAGTACTTAGAAGACAGGTAGACATAGTGCTGAGGGACATGGTTTAGTTGTAGCTTGGCAGTGTTAGGTTAATAGTTGGACTTGATGATCTTAAACATCTCTTCCAACCAAATCAATCTATAACTGACATCTCATGTTGAGCTTCTCATCAGCCAACATCCTCAAGTCCTTCTACTCAAAGCTGTTCTCAATTGATTTTCTATGCAGCCTGTATTTATGCTTGATATTGCCCCAACCCACGTGAAAGATCTTGCACTTGGTCTGGTTGAACTTCATGAGGTTTGCATGGGCTCACTTCTCAAACCTGTCCAGGTCCCTCTGGATGGTGTCCCTTCCCTCCAGTGTGTTGACCACACCACACAGCTTGGTGTCATCAGCAAACTTGCTGAGGATGCATTCTATCCCAATATCCATGTCTCTGACAAAGATGTTTAACAACACCAGTCCTGGTACCAACCCCTAAGAAATGCCACTCATCAGTGGCCACCACTTGCACATTGGGCCATTGACTACAACTCTTTGAGTGTGACCATCCAGCCAATTCCTTATCCATTGAGTGATCCATCCATCAAACCCACGTCTCTCCAATTTACAGACAAGAATGTCATGCAGTACAGTGTCAAATGCTTGGCACACATCCAGGTAGTTGACACCAGTTGCTCTTGCCTTATCCACCAAAATTGTAATCACATCATAGAAAACCACCAGGTTTGTCCAGCATGATTTGCCTTTAGTGAAGGCATACTAGCTGCCACCAATCAGCTCCTTATTTTTCCATGTGCCTTAGCATAGTTACCAGAAGGACCTGTTCCATGATCTTGCTGGGCACAGAGGTGAGACTGACCAACCTGTAGTTCCCAGGCTCTTTCTTTTATGCCTTTTTAAAATTGGGGGTTATATTTGCCCTTCTGCAGTTAGTGGGAACTTCACTGGACTGCCACAACTTCTCAAATAATAGGAACATTTTAAGAGACAGGTTGGAGGAGAGACTAGAAGAAAGTGAGAACTAAGACTCTGTAGGATCACAAAACACAAAGGTTGCATTTAGAGAGATGCGTGAATCAAGGAAGTAAAAATCCCACCAACCTATGGAAAGAAAAATTTTATAACTGCACTAAGGTTTTCTTCTAAGAAGAGTTTTTACAGATTGATAAGCAAGGGATGTAGGAAGGAGTCAGAATAAGAGTTCAACAAATAGACCTTGGTGACTGAGATAAAGAGAAAATTGCTAGTTTTGCAGGAGGTAGGGATAAAAAAAGGAACAATGATTACTTTTGGTAAAGTTTTAAAGTTTTAAGTCCTGAGTTGTTAGCTTTCTTTCCTTTTTTTTTTTTTTTTCCCCCCTCCTTTCGGCAGATTAATGGGATTCTACTGATATCCTGAGAAATCTACTCCTACTTTATGCCCATGTATGTGGAGAAGCAGATCTCTTACCACATCCTTCTGCTACTATTTTTTAATAGTGCCTCTGTAGTCTCAAACAGTGTGATTTCAAACATATAGGATGAGAAGACATTAATGAGAGACTGTAGTAATTAATTTAAAAAGCCATAAAGTTCTATTTATGCACATAAGAATATGGATTTTTTTTTAATGAAGTACTCAGGAAATAACATAACTAGTGGTAAGTTTTATGTTCTACCATAAAAATAGAAATCTCAGCCTTTCACTAAAATAAAATTTCCATTTCTGTTTCTGATGGATTGTGTGATTTTACAGCACTGAACTTGTCAATAATAAAGAGATTCCTGCTACATTATACAACAGAATAATTTTCAGTTTCCACATTTGAATAAAGAAGATAAAAAGAAATGAAGTATATTTAATGAGGGGTATATATAATACTACCCTCAGACTTTAATGTCAATATTCATTTTGTGGTGTATAGATTCAATATTGGTCAGAAGAATAAAAGAAATTAAATGTATGATGCCAATATCACCTGTACATCTGAGGTATAGGTATGCTTATATAAATACATTTCAAATCTGTATAGTTATTTGAATCAATATCTCTTATCCACTTCTCTTGAGATACTTACCTCATCCCTCAAAACTGTTTTGATGGCCTAAACCGTATCCATGCCATATACACAAACCTGTGCCAAGCAAATACTATGAGTTCCCAACAGTCTCTGAATTTGATCTAAGAAGATAAACTGCTATTGTCATAGCTGAACAAAGTACATTTCTCCAAAGTATCATTTCGTGTGTTTTCCTTGTCATGGCTCTCAGAAACACTTGATGAGCTTCTCTTTCTGAGAAGATGTAGGATGTAAAAAACAGCTAACAGAAAACCAACCAGTCTTTCAGACAGAAAAGCAGTTTGAAACAAAGGCAGTACAGAAGGAGAAAAATCAAGCTAAATCCAGGTTGGGAACAAATATTCTGAGTCTAACTTCATTATGTTAATTAGTGAGAGTGTAGAGAGAAAAGAGCAGTTAGCAATGTGGCGCACGGGGGGGAAGTTAACAAGGAGGGGCAGTGATAAGGTCATTTGCTCTTGTGCAATAGGGAGAAGAGACAAGTACTTAATGCCTGTGAAACAGTAATGCATTAACAGGAGCTGAGATGTGGGGTAAATTTCAGGGGGCCATAAAACTAATGTTCTGAGAGTTCTATTTTTGTGTAAGGAAGTGTATAACACAAGTCTGTAAGTATTTCTGTTATTGTTTGGTTACATGTGTGCATGAGCAAATACCTTTACATTGACCATGGAATAGAAACAAGATTTTTAAGCACAGTTTTTATACAGTGAGTGTATCATTGCTTTGCCACATAATGAGATTCCATACAACAGATGGTTCTATATTTCACAGGGAATATAATGTCTCCACCAGATTACTACAGGTTACTTTCAAAACAAGTTTAATTCTCATTAATAAAACTGATTTAGTATATTTTGTAATATACTAAAATATACTTCTTTTTGGAAGACTCAACAGATTTAAATGCCTGAGTCATATATAAGTCTACATTATGATCTGCCCTGGGTGATAAAGTGAAGCAGTTTACAAAGTAAATGACATCTACAGCCGCTCTAACAGTCAGTTAATACTATGAAGATATTTGGGGGTGCAGCATCATTTCCCAGAATATGACACATAAGCACAAAGTTCTCTTGGAGACCACAATCAGCTGTTTATTAGTGTCGGAACAGTGTGACTTTGTTTATTCCAGAAGTGCCTTTATACAAGTATTGCATAGCATTAATTGACAATGAAGAACCTAATATTTTGCCTGACTACAGCCACAGAAGTTTCAAATCAAAGTACTTCACTCTTGAAAAATGAAAGAAAAGCAATTTGAATGATTCTGTTCTAATGAAGTGCAGGGCTTCTCTTGGGAATAAAAATATGGTAATTCATATAACTGAAGCATTCTGTGTAAATTGTCAGCTATTCAAATTAAAGAAGTAACTAATGAATAACTGCATGCAAGATTGCATGGTGATTAGCAGTACAATATTTAATATCAACTGATGTTATCAATCATTTCCCACTCTAATTACCCAAGGTGTTGCATAGAAAATTGCTTTTAAAGTACATTTCAATAAATGAAGTATTAATTATTACAGGTAACTTGTAAAACAGGCTGTTGCCACATGGTCAGAACTGGGCAAAAAAGTTTTCCAACCTTATGAATATCTTTAAGATTTTCTTTTTGTGTACTAAAATGAAACAAATGTTTTCTGAAAAATTACTGTGTTACATGAGCGAGAAATACAAAGGAAAAAATCCCTTAAGCACACAAGGCACCTGATAGTGAACTTGTCAACAATGTACAAAAAATTATGTCCATGGTCAGGCTATGGACACAGGCACGTGGACTAAGCAGCACAATATTCACTATCACAGACAGAAATGGAAACACCAGTTGAGAGGTTAAAAGTACATTGGCCTTTGTTTTTGACAATGCAATGTTTAAATACACTCAAAAGTAATTGTTATATTCTTACCTAAAATAATGCATTTATTTATTTATTTATATGACCTGTGGTAATGCTATTTGCTGATCACGTTATACAGGTAGGTAGTGTATGTTCACACACTTTTTAAGAAGATAAAAGATAATATATTCACAGCAAGAAGAGCAGGGCTACTTTTCATCAGGTATTAGTAAACTGAGGAAGTACTTTTCTTGGAGTCTGTGAAATGATACTGATGTAAGACTATTTGTATGATGTCTCTTAATTTTGTCTTTTGCAGGTGTTCCATTTGATTGAGTTAACCGTTAATTAGAGCTGGGACTTGATTCTGAGTTTCTTTTATCTCAGGTGTATGTAAGTGACCACTAGATTAATAGATATTCTGAAGTGGTAGAGCGGTGAGGGATATGTTTCTCTTTGGTTTTGAACAGAAATCTCAGCCTGGAGCTAAAAGAGTTTTCACACTATAAATTTAAACTAAAGAGATAGTTTTGCTTTCAGTTCCGGGTTTGACAAGCATCTTTACTTAAATTTTTTTTCTATAAATTTTATATTAACAGTAGGTAGGGCTGAGGTGGGGAGGAAAATTCTAAATCAGTAGAAAACCACTCTGCTGGTTAATTTGCATTTCATGGCATTTTTACAAAGTATGAAAGTTAATTTGACTCCATGTCCTTGGAATGTGCAATTTGTCTCTCAAACTGATTTTTTTTTTTGATACTGGAGAATCTTTTTTCTTTCTTTGTGGACTACAGAGAGACACCTTAAGAAAGCTACCTTTCTAATATGCAGATTTCAGTTTGGTCCTTAAATTAGGCAAGATTAATATCTTTTATTATTTGTCTTATTAATTGCAATGACTGACTTTATTTTATAAAAAAACAAAACAAAGGAAAAGAGAATATCTAAAGATCCCTAGAAGTGTGATACCATGCAAAGGAGATACCTAGTTCCGGAGTATGCAGAAGAGAAGCTACAGTTTACTCAGATTTGCAGTAAAGGAATTTTTACTTTTTTTTTTTTTGGCTTAGAGTTTTGCTACACTTTCTCTAAGCAGTCTGTTTCCTGAGGATCTTCTGTTCCAATTTAAGCACATGGACTTTTAATGAAGTACTCAGAAATATATTTTCAGAAGATTGTCAGCTGAGCAGGAAGCCAGTTAAGCTAGCCAGGACCAGAGCAGGTGTTCCTGCTAGTTTTCTTTATGCAGACCCAAGACTATAAAACTTTTTTACTTACAAATCTCAGCTGGGAATCCTTTCCTGCAGCTAGACGTATAAACCGTGGGCAGGGACACCTTCCCAGATCAGTTGCTCAAAGCCCCATCCAGCTTGGTCTTGAACACTTCTAGAAATGGGGCATCCACATCTTCTGTTCCAGTGTCTCACCACCCTCACAGTAAAGAATTTCTTCCTAATATCTAATCTAAATTACCCCTTGTCCTATCCCTTCATAAAGAGTCTCTCCCTATCTCTCCTACAGGTCCCCTTCAGATACTGGAACGATGCTATAAAGTCTCCCCAGAACCTTCACTTCTCCAGGTTGAACAACTCCAACTCTCTCAACCTGTCTTCGTAATAGAGGTGCTCCATCCCTTTGACCATCTTTGTGGCCCTTCTCAGGACCTGCTCCAACAGGTTCACGTCCATATGTTGAAGGCCCCAGAGCTGGAGACAGTATGGCAGGTGAACTCTGGTCAGAGTGGAGCAGAGGAACCAAATCACCTCTCTTGACCTGCTGGCCATACTTCTTTTAATGTAGCCCAGGATGCAATCAGCTTTCTGAGCTGCAAGTGCACATTTTCACGTCATATTGATTTTTTTCAAAAAAACCCAAAACAAAACAAAATCAACCAAACCAAAGGCAAAAACTCAAAAAACCCCAAAAAAACCAAACAAAAAAATACCTAAACAATGAAAAGTGAGCAGTACCACTTGGCTCATGTTTATACTACTTTGTTCTTGTCCCTTCTATAGCATATTTGTCTTCAGGAGGCTAAATGGAGTAATCCAAAAGAGCTAAGTGAGTGACCATTAGAACAGAGTGGGTGATCAGGGATCCAGCTCCAGTTTAACTCATAGTCTTCTGTTAGCAGAGAAATACAAATAATCAAAATGAAGAACAGAGCCATGATGATAACGAAGGCTACTCTTTACCTCATTTGAAAATCTGTCTGTCATACAGCATGATTTGGAAGAGGATTTTGAGGTCTTGAGATGCTTGTGGTCTGTGTAATAGTTGCAGTACATAAAAGTTATTCATTTGATCTGTTGCAAAGAAAACTGAATAACTCCAGGGCTCACAACTCATCAGTTTTGGCAAAAATCAACTATGAATTTGTATGCCTACGGGATGTCAGGAGATTATGGAGTACGTTTAAGGTTCCAGACTTCCCGTTTCCCATGAGCTAACCACAGAGAGAAAAATAACACCCTATTGATGGGTGATTCCTGTTCTTGATTTTGCTCCTGACCTTCTTGAAAGCTAATGCGAAATGTAAAAAAGCTTTTGTGATCAAAATTTATTCTTTATCGAATTAGAATGAAACCCCAGACTAATTCTGAAACAGATAAATGATCTTTCTGTAAATGCGGTGTGGCTCTGTTGGCAAGTTTTGTGCTACTGTCTTCTTGAATTGTGTTTCTAAACATAACAAATGGATATTGCATTATCTATTTTACTAAAAATACGTATTACAAGGGATGATATTTTTCAGTGCCTGCCAAGCTGTCCTACATCCTTCCTCCTCCCTTGCCACAAGCATATGATAGAATCACAGAATGTTTAGAGTTGCAAGGGACCTTTAAGGTCTTCAAGTTCCAACCACCCTGCTATGGGCAAGGACAACTCCCACTAAACCAGATTGCTCAAAGCCCCATCCAGCCTGGCCTTGAACACCTCCAGGGATGGGGCATCCACAATTTCTCTGGGCAACCTGTACTTGATTGTTTCTTAGTTGGAAAGATACTTGGTTGTTTCTCAGTTGAAAAATGTTTAACAAGTTTTTGCCTATGCTTCCACCTCCAGGCCTTCTTCCCTTCTCCACAAAGTAGCTCAGTGCCCTTTGTTACACTGAAATTCTTAGTAACCCTTTTCTACAAAATCCCCAAGTGATCAGAGTTTTAAAAAAAAATCATTCTGAGATATTTTGGTCTTTCTCTTTTTTATTTTTTGTTTGGGATTTTTGTTCCTTTTGTCTTTTGTTTGTTTCTTGTAACCCAAATAATGTCAGTGAGCTGATTTACAACAAGACTCTTCTAACAATCCTGTCAACACAACTAAGGCAGCAGAAAACTGTGATGTATGAGTAGAAGTGACCAGCCAGGAGGAGTCAAAACTGGGACTCTGAGATAGTACTTTTGCTAGAGGAAATATATTACTGAAATTCACTCTTACTATTTAAAAGCCCTAGGATGAGATAACAGTGGGGTGCTGAATAAATGGTTCTGAGAGAGCATATGTAAACACTCTGGTCTAGTACATGGGTGATCACTTTATTTTTTGCAGTATAATGTTTATAAATTGAGATCCAGTCAGTTTGATGTTTGTAAACTAGAAAACAAAGCAAAAAACCAAACCCCATAAGCTCTAGTAGCAATTCCTGAAAAGAAAGAAAAAAACAGTCCTCAGGGTAAACTGTCACTTTACACTGTAATCTTAATAAAAAAGAACAATTGAAAGGAATCAGGCTTCAAAGTAATAACCACATCAGACACCACATTGTAAGCCCATATCACAGAATTATTTTGATTTATGTTTGTAGTATAGATATAAATACCAAAGAGAGTATACAATGAAATTTTAGCAGAATGAAGTCTCAAAATTTGGTCTCTGTACAGTTTGCTACTCAGAAGTCTTGCTCAAGAGGGCCATAAACCTACTTTAACGGAAGTTAGTAATTTGCCTACTGTGTGTTGAGTCACCTAATTGTTGTTTATGTTGATGTAATTGCCATGATAAACCTAGTAAAATGGACTGAACTGGATTTTCAGAGCTATAGAATGATACCCTCCTTAAATTAAGAGATGATCTGGATTCAAACTGATTGGCTATTAAAAAATTTCCCAGTGTTAATTCTGCATAATAAAGCATGTTTTACATCATGTAAGAGGCAGCACAGATGGAATGATGCCAACAACGAATAGAGCTGGTTGAAGTCTGATTACTCTGATGCCTCCCTTCTTTACCTTTTTCTGATTTTTCTGTTCATAATTTTGCCTCTTTATAGGCCATTTTAGATTTGAACAGCTTGTAAGGAAAAGTCTGATGCTTACAGCAAAGTGGTGAGGAGAAGAATACACAAATTTCATCAAACATTTGAGTAACTCATGGTGTGAGTTACTAAACAGGGCTCTCTGTACATCGGTTTCCATATCTGTAAAATTATCATACCTCTGCTTGCATGGTGTGCTCCAAGTTTAGAACATCACCTTTCTTTAGTGACTGTCCCATGAGGATCCTAAAATGCCATTCAAATATTAAAGAAAAGGTTTAGATGCTAAATAAAACAGCCTTGTCCCCCTAAGGAGAGAGAACGAATATAGCGTTTGTGGACATTCATGGTGGTTCCTTCATAGCAAACACTGAATCTAATGTTGCAATAAGGGAGTGATGGGAGATAGAACAAACGGCTAGGAAAAAGTGTAGAAAAGGCCAAAATGCTACAAAAAATACTAGACCTTATAAGGGAAAGACCTTCTGGTTCAAAACAAATAATCAAACAAAGAGAACAGTCTGGAAGATTAGCCAAAGAATACAATATGGAAAAGTAGACCAAGAAAATCCTTTTATTAGATATAAGCAGAAAATGGTTAGAAAAAACAAGATGTTCAGGTTCTGCTAAATGAATGTTGAGGGGCATCTTCCAGTTTTGTGTGGAAGATTAACAAGCTAGAATAAAAATACCAGCAGAGAAATTTGTCTTAAAAAATAAATTACTTTAAAACCAAATTTATGTACCAGCACTTTATCAAGTTCTAAAATGACATGAAAAAGAGGAAATTAAAATTGAGGTGATAAGAGTAACAGCTATTACACTCCAGGTACAGGCTGTAATACACTAGGATTACAACAATCCACCAGGAATCCAACAGGTAATCCACCCTGATGTCTCAGTCTGTTATATCTTTCATCATCTATTATCATTAATAATGATTTTTTATGTTCTCTCTTGAGTGAAGAAAGGGAATTCCTGAGTTTTGCTCATAAAATAGGGAGTAGCATTGAATTTTCTTCACTTCCCTTGCTTTGTAGAAGAGAATGTTCAAATTAGTCTGTGTGTTTACAGGAACTGGTGAATTTATATACAAAGAATTCAGGGCATTCCTTGTTGGCTCTGCACTTTAATTCCAATAATACAGGATCCTATGAGACAAAAGTACTACAAAAAGAATGCTACATGGATTCCTCTTTTAATTACTAGGAAAAGTGAAACTTGTTCATCTGGGATTCAGCATGGTCTTGCAGGAGGGCCTGCTGAATCAACCCTGTATTTATACTGCTCTCTTTTCCTCTGAGATTTGTTCTCTTAACCCATCTCACTGAAGTGTTTGCTCAACACTGCTTGCAATCATATGGAAGTTCTATATATAATTACAGTTACTGTTTTCTATATCAGTTTTCAAATTCTTCTTCTTATAACACCTGTGCTGTTACTTTAAATGCAGTGGAATGCCTCAAATGGCTCAGATGTCATTATAGCAGTCATTGACCCCATATATTCATTTTGGCATGAATGACTGCATGATCTTAACATTTTGTGAGAGAAATGGATTTCTTTCTGACAGTTTAGACTGAAATCAGATTTAGCTATTTGTAATAATAGCTTTCTTTTACTAGAAAATAACAAGTTGATTTTGCATACTAAATAGTACACAATTTGTTGCTTATGTTGATGAATATTCTTTCAAGCACTAATTAGGTGCTCAACACCTAGGTGTCTAGGCTACTGCAAATGATTTTATTGGGAAATATGTTTTACCCAAGTTTTATTAAAACCGTGTTAACAACATTTCATTCAGTGTTCTTTTGCACTATTGAGATTTTCCATATTGAAAAATATGGAAAGGAGAAAGCAGATGGACAGACAGACGGTAAAAGGCAGTCAACCTTTTAGCACCAATCCAAGGAACACCTCAGGCTCTAAATTATAAAAATGCCTGCCACTTGAGCATTGTAAAGAGGAGCAGAAACCAAATGCAACCAGCTAAATAAGATAAAAAGAAAACAAAACAAAAGCATCAAAAGGAAAACTAAATTTAGCTATAATGTCTGAAGATGTAAAGCCTCCCCTGTATGATTACTGCATGTCCATTTAACTACAGCAATAAATAACAACCATTAGCAAAAAAAAAAAAAAAAAGAAAGAGTCAATCCGTATCAATTAGGTGCTTACTGTGTACTTCTGTAACAGAAAATGCTTAATATAGATAAATTACAAAGTAAATGTGTGTTTGACATCTTTTGGTCCATTTCCTTTGAAATACACGCTTAAATGGTAATATTAAATTCCATAAACAAGTATAACAAAAAGGGCACCCACAGCAAAGATGAAAGAGCATAAAAGACCTGAAGTTGACAGTATAAGTACCAAATCTGATCGAGCACAGCAGTTATAGAAACATAAAACATGCTGAAAACATCATAATTATAGCTGGTTAGAGATCAAAGAGATATGTGCAATAAAGGCAAACATAAGCAATTGAATAAAACACATTAAAAAAAAAAGAATTCTGGTGTAAACATGAATGATGGCTATGGGATATTTAGCTGACATTATTCAATTAAAAACATAATGGGTTTATGACACTGATCTTTTTTATTTATTTGCTCACTTGAGTTGCTTAAAATGAAGATATGCGTTGTGTATGAATGTACTTATTTTGGTACTTATTTTGGATACATTTAGGTTTTATATGTGCATACACATTCATGCATGCACATATATACGTATATATGCACAGACAGGAACACACATACCTACACATATTTGTATGTATGCATGTGCATAATTCTTGAGATTGTTTAAGGGGAGAATTTATATTATATGCTATGAATACATGCTAGAACCTGAAGGAAAATATTTCATAATCTGTAGAAGATCAGTCTCTATTGTTCTAATATTGTCCTTAAAGTGATGATATGTAAGTACGATACCTGAAATATCAACAGTCAACAAAACAGAGCACCTGCAAGGTGTAAGATTCCTATTACAAAGCAAGTTTCATCAATTTCAGGGTTTTTTTTCTTGAGGAGAAATCTTGAGTGACAGAATTTGCCAGGTAGTCCACAATAACAGATGTCTTCCCCAACATAGAGTCTACCTTGGAAGGTATTGAACATCAAATGTCTAACTTAAAAAATCATTCCAAAGACAAAATGAGCCACACCAAAGAAATGTCTATCTACATTCACTAGCTATAAAAGGTCCTACAGTGATCATCTGATATTATAAAAGTCTAGATCCATCCCTTTGCGTGCCAGCTGTACACGAACCAAGGTAATGTATTGAGAATAATGACTTCCCATTGCTTCTTTCCTACAGAACCACTAACATAAATGTGACGTGGATATGATCCTAGAGATCCATCACCCTTGTGCTTGCATATGGAGTAAGGATGGGTCCTTGTCTTTTTTGGAGGCAGAAAGAGAATGTAGGGCCTTATGTTCTCAGCAGAAAGGCTTTCTGTGAAAGGTGTCATTAGAAAATCCAGATGTTTCTGAAAGAAAGGGACATTTCCTGGGAGCTCTGGCTGGCAGATCAATTACAAGATTAGGATTTTGAGCTACAGAACATTTTAGTAATGATTGAAAATGTTCTAAGGAGGACCTGGGAAGAAAATGGAAGTAAAAAAGATAAAATGAACATATCTTGTGATAACTGAGTTTCTGACCAAAAAAATATTTTCTTATTCAGTTTTCAAAACTCAGAGATATGAAGAAGTTTAAAGAGCAAAATCAGCTGTAACATCTTACATTCTTGAAATCTGAGTTTCCTTATATTTTGTTTGTCCAATTGTTTGTATGTTTTTCTTTTTTT
>VXBJ01001863.1:149731-174711 GCA_013400055.1 Nycticryphes semicollaris | reverse complement strand
TAATTGCAGTTATTCAGTTTGTTTTAATCCAACAAAATGAAATAAAAGAACTAATACCTCCATCAAATTGCAGTGATCGTTGACAACAAAATAATTTTAGGACTATGTATTTCTTTGGAAAGCCTTTGTAGAAAGTACTTATTTTTCTGTTAACTCCAGCTTACAAGTTTACTCTCCTTTCCTGCTATTCAGGCACCTTTATTTTTCTCTGATCCCCAAGCCTTAGGTTGTGTTTATAGCCAGTTGACACAGTGGATGTTACAGTTCCCAGTGACTACCAGGTAACCCAGACATTTTGTCCATGCTCACACAAGACAATAGCAGGAGACAGAAACCAAGTTAAGAAGTTGTGATTTGGCAGAAAGTCTGCACAGCATGCTGATGTTAAGAAAAAAGAAAAAAAACTACAGATGGCTGAATGGGTATAAAGGTTCCTTACCATTCCTAACCTGAAATGGTTTAGGATTTCTCAGTGCCAGATTATTTCGTTTACTTTTTCTTTGAATATTTCAGAGTGTTACACTGTAGCATGTAAGCAAGTTGGAATCAATAACAAAGCATCATAACTTAGAAAGATTTTTGTTTTGTTTTGTTTTGTTTCTTTCTTCTTACTTCTACTACCTTTGCAGTTATTTCTTGTATTAACAATGGATAATTCTGCTTGATCTGAAAATATGTTTCCAAACACATGAATACTTTGAAGTTCTACTACTATAATTACAAAAGATTTTTTTTTCCATATCTCAACTATAGACTGATTTTTATGTCTTCATTTTTCTTTTTTTTTTCTTTTTTTTTTTTTTTCTGTGAAGACCAAACTTAGTTAAAAGGAAGAAATTGCTTTTCTCTTCCACCCAGCTGGAAAGCAGCTTGACAGAAAAGGCCTTGGAGGTCCTGGTGGACACTAGGTTGAACACAAGCCAGCAATGTGCCCTTGATGCAAAGGAGGTCAGTGGTATCCTGGGTTGTGTGAGGTTGCCAGCAGATGGAAGGAGGAGATCTTTCACCTCTACTCAGCACTGGTGATGTCACACTTGGAGCATTGTATACAGTTCTGGACTCACCAGTAAAGGATAGTCATGGACTTAACGGAGAAAATCCAAAACAGAGCCATAGAGATGATGAAGGGTCTGAAGCATCTCTTTTATGGGGAAATTTTGAGCAAGCTGGGATAGTTCAACTTAGAGCAAAAAAGGATCAGGGGGATTTTATCAGTGTATATACATACCTGAAGGGACAGTCTAAAGAAGATGGAACCAGGGTCTTCTCAATGATGCCCAGGAGGTTCTTCCCAAACACCAGGAAACACTTTATTTCACTATTTATATCACCTTTACTGAAGGTGATTGAGAACTGGTACAAGTTTCCCACGGGGGTTGTAGATTCTCTATCCTTGGATATGTTCAAAAACCATCTGGACAATATCCTGGGAAAATGGCCTAGCCAGCCCTGCTTGAGCAGAGGGTTGTATCAGGTGATGTCCAGAGGTGTCTTCCAACCTCAACAGTTCTGTGATCTATTCATTAAGTTTCCAGTAATGTTTTTATTTAGAATTCAGCTTCCTTATTAATAAAATAGTGCTTACTAAGAGCAATGCTGAGTGCTGGGAGGAAGTTTTATGAAGAAGTTTTTAAATTTTGGAGAATATCCTATGTGATCTAAGAAGGACATGAAGTACAGCACTACTGCTTTGGGGTACCATGTCCAAGCAGTGATGCTTCACAATGTATGCTATGTCAGTGGTGGGAATAAAACAGGTTAGCTACGGCAAAATGCTTTCAGTGGTGGGAAGAGGAAAGTTACTGGCTGATTAAAAAAATAATATTAATGCAAGAAGACAGCAACTGTTTTGACTATCGTCCCTTAGCAGTGCTTAAGAAGACTCAGAGTTGAGCAAGTGAAAATTATTCTTTCATTTGGCCATGTATTTTTGAAAACTCTGTTAATGAGATCTGCCACAAGAAGATTAAAAAGATTGGAAGAAACAGCGTTAGTCAGAATTATATATTTATGTGAAGTATCTTGTCTATTTTGAAAGACCAAGGAAAGTAAATTGTTAGGAAAAAAAAAAAAATACAGAAAGACCTTGAATTAGTATCTGTGTATCTGTGTGGTCTTTGAGATAAATGTGGTAGAAAGTAAAAGGATATGTAAAATGTATTGACAGATTTTAAATCCAAAAAGAACAAGCATAATCACACCGTTTCACTTAGGTTTAATTGAAATCTTCGTAAAAATATTTTGCCATTGTTAAGCATATCTTCCTCTACAACATGTAAAGAAAAAAATCTCAGAGTAAAACCTCGGTATTTTAAGAATATGAAGTTTTTATATAAAGTCGCCTCAGGTATGACTACCGTTACATAAACTTTTGACTAGCAAATTGTGCCCATAAGCTTGAGGAACAATTTATAATGGGAAACAAAAGAAATCCACTTGATATTTTCCACAGTAAGTAAATTAGCTGATTTTGTCTTTTTGATATTAAGTGCTCGTGACAGCTTTGAAATCCTGATGATTTTTTTTTCCATTGGAAACATATAATAGAAAGTCAAAATTCAAAATAAAGACAGGTAAAAACTATGATCTGATGAACTGAATTTAGAACAAAAGCTTTTACTGTACTGTGTAGTGTATTCTAAACAAAAATATTTGGTAATTGTGGTCAGGAAGAGGATGCAAATCACTATACTAATTATTAAATAATATTCTAAAACAATAATAAAGAAACTGTTTTTCCACCATTATCAATATTTGTCTACCAAATTATTTCTCATGCTGTGAAAGAATATGGAGATTCATGTATCCTCAAAATCAGAAAATCAGAAATAGAAAATTGAAACGTTTCAGGGTAACTGCCAAATTTTGATTTCATTATCCTTCCACAGGAAATGTATTCAAGTTTATGAAGGCTGTAACTGCATGCTCCTTAAAGATCCCCCTTCAATGGTGTAAATAACAAGGAAATTTAGGATTTATGACTCTTTGATGAATTAATGATCCAGTGATTAACTAATTAGGCTAAAAATGGGTAGGCTGAATTGGGTGTGCTTTTCAGTGGGAATTACAAATTTGTTCCCACTAGCATACATAGAAAATATCCCGAAATTTAAAATGGGTTATATTTGACCCACAGTACTTTTTCCCATCATATTTCTTTCCAACTCCTGATTAGGCTGTATCCCCAAATTGTCAGAAAAGTTTAGAATAGGCAAATAACAACCATGATGTTCTAAAATGGGTGTCACATTTCTCAGCTGCTGGATGGCATTAATTTATAATGTTTTTTTCTAGTGAGTTTGTTTATAGTTGTCCAATAGACAGAAAAAGAATTATTTATGGACTATGAAACATAAAGGTGGCACAGATACCAAGTTGACCCTTTAAGCTTTTAAGGACCTAGCTCCTCACACACTCATCAAGGGGAAGGACAATTATTTCACTAAAATTTGCATCCAAGTCAATTAACTTTAATGTATTTTTGTTTATTTCAGTTTTGCAGGAGGTAGCCATGAGTGTGTATCAAAAAATGAGCTGGGAAAGTTTTTATCTGAAAAATGTTGTTTTTTCCAAAGTAATTTTTTCTTCCATAGGAACATACTACTTTTATTGAAAAATGTATTAGGAACTCTGTCTTACAAGCAGAACAAAAATTTCTGGTCAAACTAGAGAAAACACTTATCAGCATTAGAAAAGGAAATGGTGAATAGGACAGTGAACACTTAGTAAGAAACAAGACACTTTAATTTAAATTTCTGCTCTATGTAGTGCAAAACTGGGACTTAAATCTTTGCCTTCTACATTGCAGATGAGTGCCATAACTGCCATTTTAAAAGCCATTCTGGAGTTTTGTCTCTTTTATCATACTGCAAGAAAGAGAGAGAAAAAAAGACTGTAAATAACTCATAATTCTTTAGTCAGAACCAACAACTGAGGTGCAGAATGTTCTTTGGGTGTGTATTACTGTGTATAACTTTACTCTGTGATTCTTACATAGGCCCTATCCTCTGAGCAGCTACACAATACATCTTAGTTCTGTTTCAGGATCTCCTTTAGAGAAAACTAAGTTATGTCTTCCAAGTAAATCAGAGTGCAGCTCTGAGAATCTGTTCTCTACAGGCGGTGTGGTGGAGGTTAACCACCTCTTTGAATTCCTCTTGGTGACGACATCCTTAGCTCCTCTTATTCCAGCAGCTTTTCACATACCCACCATCTATTCCTGAGCACAATGCCCAAAGGCATGCAACATGCTTTTGGAAGCATGATGTAAAACACCATTCTGTTAAAAAAAATAAAAAATAAAAAAATTGCATCAAAAGGAACAGTCAAAGTCTCTGCTGCAGAAGTTCCCTTTACAGCACTTCCCTTTCATCCCTAGCTGCTGGTGGTTAGCTCTCAAAAGGCAAGATATTTAAATGTGCTTCTTGCTCGCACCATTTCATTGCCATCATAGGTGGGCAGAGATGACATCCTAGAACAGAACTCCCAGGTGATGATACAAAATTTTTTTTCAGCCACATTAATCTATCTGCTCAAGTCTGGCTTGTGATACCTTGCATACAGCAAAATAAATAAACTCCCACATCAATAACTCATTCAACCACATGGAATTCTACTTACCACATGACTGAACATACTATTGATTTTAAACTAAGAGCTATCCAGTGTTTTCTTCAACCCAGCAGTACCAGTTGCTTCTACTCTTTTCTCTCTTCTTCTGTCTTTTTTTTTGTTATTTTTTTTTTATCCCTCCGGGTCCTAAACTAAACTTTTACTTTTACTTGACCCTTTCTGCCCAGCTTTTCCTGATAAAGTCAGAAGCAGGTACTTTCCATCATCATTTTAGCCAGCACACGATTTACAAGTCAGAAATCACATATATGAGGCAATAAGGCTCTCCTATGGCATTCATAGTCAATTAGCTGCAGTACCACATAAAATATTTGCTCCAATTGAAATTAATTTTGCTAATAATTATCTTTTTTTTTTTTTGAAAAAAGGAATCATTGGAAGACATAATCCAAAGTAATATTTCTTAACAGTGAAATTTTGTAGATGATTAAGGAACTGAGTCCAGAAAAGCACAGGTGTTTCCACTGTTTAGGTCACTTAAACTAGACTGACAAGCACACTGTGGAGTATATAATAAGGAATAGCCTTGTGGCATTAGAGAAATGGGGCAGATAACTGGAAGACTTCCCTATTTCTAATGGCATTTTCGGTACGTTTTCACCCAACATGGGATTCATGTAAAGCCAAATAAGTGACTGGACAATTGTGTGAGACAAAGGACAAGGGGAGAAACTTGATGTTTCAAGAGGCCTTGTAGAAATGAGAGATTAGAAAATAAATGCAGACCTTGAAGCTAAAATCTTACTTTGCAAAGAAAAGCCCTGCAAGTATTACTTTTTCAACTTGTTATCACAGAAGCTTTATACAGTAAATATCGTTGTATTTGGAGAGCTCAGCATCTGTTATTCTTTCATATTGATTAAAATACTTTAAATATCAGGACTCATGTGACCAAGGCAGTATTAGCTTGAAATAAACTGTTGCTCTCTTGCTATTAGCTGAAAGCTTTGCAGTATTTAAAAAATAAGAAACACACAGGTACTATTCCTGCAGAGTTAACAAATGGCAAATAGAAGTATGCAAATGGATTTTGTCAGGACCTTAAAATATGCAGTCCTTTAACTTATTTTTAATATAATCTGCAAAGATTTAATGTTAAAATCATGATATATTTAAGATGCAGGAAGCATTTTTACAATCTTTTAGTTGTCATCTTTAACATTATGACAAGTACATTTCCTTTTATTTGCTCCTGTGTTTAACTTTTCCCCTTCTAACATTTAAAACAGAAAAGTGGTTGATACAGTAAATCTATTCCAATATTATGATATTTTTGGACTTTATACCTTTTTCAATAGGGGATACTTTTACCCTTACTGGGTAGATTTAGGAAAACAGTAAAGTATCTCAAATGAAATTAAATCAGCTGAGTTGATCTGCCACAGAGGTTAACTAGAGTGATGCCTGTAAATCCTAGAATGGACATCTCATATTCTAATAGCTGTGCTTCCATGGTGAAGTATTATGCCTTAGTCTTTTTAAGCAGCATCTGTGTGAATGCATTTGACTGTGAAATCCCTTGAACTACTTGAGCTCTGGAATGTATTGGCAAGTGGGTGGTCAGTTGCACCTGCCATTTGCACTGCTATGGAAAAAAAGGTGTGTTGGACCCCTCCTGCGCCTTGGGGCGAGAGCTGAACTCAGACTTCAGAGACAGTAGCCACAGGATGGGGTTGCTAAGGCAATGCTCTCAATAGACACATCCCTTCAGTAATCATCTCTGTCTTCTTTTTAATGACACTGTTACCCATTGGATGGCTTTTGTCTGTTGGGTGTAAGGGGGTTATGGCTGTCCTGAAACACATCATATGTTTCTGGCAGGCTTCCATTTGAAATGATCTGTTCCTGGTCATAATAATTTATTTAGAAGACTAAGGGAGGACTCAGTAGAGGAACATGGGACAAGATTTAAAATTTGGAAGAGAAGAAGAAAGTTAGCAGACTGCTAGAAGTTGATTTAAGGCATTTCCACAGCTTTACTTTACCATGCAGGGGAGAGAAGCCTATGACATTGGGCATGAAAAAGAGAGCAAGGGAAACTGACATGTTAATCCCTCTTGCAAGCAAAAGGGTAGTAAAGTGTCTAGAGAAGAGCAGGGAATGATCGATTCTTTGACCAGGAACAAAAGGGAATAAACTGTTCTGTGAAAGGAAATAAAACAGATCAAAAAGGGGAGCAAGTGGTCATGGCTGAGTCATTCCCTGTTTACTAGTTTACTTCTGGGTTTTTTACAGCTCTGAGTCAGAAACCCTAGAGAAATGTAAAAGATAAGTTTTTACACAACTTGTCCATTGTTGTTGATATTCTTCTATGAAATGCTGAATGAAGTAATGACAATCGAGTCCTGAAAATTCTGACTTTGCCAAACAACAAACACACAACTGAAAGAAATTGTCGAGATAAATTTCCTTTCACTCTAAACACATTTCAGAGAAGCTGGTTTGTGCTTATAGGCAGACTCTACAAACATAATTTGAGATTTTTTCATTTTAAATATCACAGTGTAATGCTTGGTGTTAGGTGCAGTTATTCAATGAGTTAAGGACTGGGAACAGGACAGCTTACAAGTATTTCAAATGTCTATTTAGGTTTTAGAAATCGCTGATAATTTTAATTATGTATCTCATTATTTCTCTTCTTTCTTTAACTCTTGTATCTTTCAGCATGTTTTACATAAAACTGTTGAAATAAACTCTTTCACCAACGGGTGATTTGACTGCCCATATATGGCACCAGATGCCCTAGGATATATGAGACAAGCATGATCTTGGTAGATGTAACACAGGAACTGCAGAAAATCCATGCCCTTCTAGAAATGCAGCTGGAAGCCTGGACAGATGACCAAAAGTGCCTACCCTATTTCTAGTCACACACTTTTCGGAAACTGATTCCTGAGCCAGCTCTGGTTTATTGTCATTACAAATGTTCCTGGGTTATAATTTTTTCTGGGGCCTGAAGTTTAATTGCCGTGATGCTTGTGATGCAAAGCCTATATTCATGAGGATTTAGGTCATAAAGAACTTCAACAAGTTTATATGGTTTAACTAAGCCAGAATTTGGCAGTAGTGTTTTCAGCCCATCACTTTTTCAATTATTTACAACAAATCCTAAGTTGTTTGCTGAAGTGCTTTTGAGAATAAAGGAGATGGGGCAAAACTATGGCAAAAAGTAGCAAGTAAGCAAGCTCTTTCTATTGTGTCTTTTTTTCTCATGGTTAATTTTTTCCTACTACCATCCAATACCTTCGGTGCTGTAATGGTTTAACCTTGGTAGGCAAGCATGTCATAACTACCTGTTAACACCCCTCTATTTGCCCCTTGCCCCAAAAAAAAAAACCCAAAAAACAACCAAACCCAAAACCAACCAAACAAAAAAAGACCCAAAGAAAAACAAAGTCAAGAAAAACAAGTGAAAAAACCCCACCAATTGTTCACCACCAGGGGACTGAAGCCCATTCAGTCCCCAAAAAATGGCAGCCTCTCCAAATATGCTGAGCAAGAGGGCCATATGGTATGGGATATCCTTTTGGTCCGTTGGGATCAGCTGTCCTGTTGTGTCCCCTCCAAAATTCCTGTACAGTCCCAGCCTATTCGCTGCTGGGGTGATGTGAAAAGCCTTGAGGCTGTGTAAGGACTGCTCAGCAATAACTAAAATACAGTGTCTTTGAACGCTGTTTTCATTCATCACAAATCCAAAACCTACCCTTGTACAAGCTACCAGAAGAAAAATAACTCTTTCCCATCCGAAACCAACGCAAATACTTATGGCACATGTGCTACAGACCTGCATTCACTTACTATTGTTAATATTATTTATGCTGCCTCTGAATTTTAGAAGTAAAATGGATTCCACAGGAAAAAAAAAAAAAAAAAAACCAAAAACAATTTACCACCCTCTGTATTCTGGAGTAATGAAAATAAGCCTGCCTCTCACTGTCCTTTCTAGACATTTTAAACATTTTTTTTTCTTTTTCTTTCTCTTACACATTTCAATCTTATTCATATTGCTTTTTAGCTTACTTTGGTGTCTGTTTCTCTGACTGAATTATACCAGAGTGAATTTTAATTACCATTTCTTCCATTATTTCAGTTTCAGTAGTACACAACCAAAGTGTCATAAAATCACAGTCAAAATTCCACTGAGCGTTTCCCACTCCCTCAAAGTCAGACTTTTTGTTTCTTTCTCTACTAAGAAGCTTTATACGTACAACAAATCTAAAGATTTCTTGTTTGCTATATATTGCATGTTCTCAGTATCAACCCTATTTATAACTGTCTCAAGTCACTGCATTATACACAGAACTATGTTTAACGTTGTAGGCTATTTAGCAAAAAAAAAAAAAAAAAAACAAAAAACAAAAACAATCAAAAAACCCCATTTCTCTTTCCTCACAACCTTCCTCCTTCCCAACAATTTTTAGTTCTTGGAAAAAAAAATCTTCCTAGGTTTATACTTAGTTTCTATCAAAACCAGTATCAAGGTAATTACTTTTCCCTTGATAAAGATTAAAGCCAAGCTCTAACATACCATGCTGAGTGTTCTGCCATAGCTGCTCTAACTGCCCAAGAGATCTGTAGTTACATCAGTGAATTATCTGACTGCCTTTATTATCCAAATTTCTATCAAAACTTTCTCTGCTGTCACTGCAAGCGTTTATGCCATTTTTCTCAGCAGATTCTATTTCATTTCTCAGTAATGTTGCTATTCTTGCCTCCTGTTTTTTCCTTATCTGTGCCTTATTTCCTGACACTTTAAATCATCATGCTCTGTATTGATTCAGTAAAGTGCACTGTTCCACTCATTTCATATTGTACATATAAGTGAAAATCAACAAAAATGTTTGTGGGAAGTGAAGAGGACCGACAAACATGTCATTCTCGATTCACAAGTTTTACACTGATTAATTGGTGAGCACTCAACAATACGAGTAACGATTGCTGGTTTCACAACTGTCCGTAGGTGCCTGACTGAATAGGATTTTGGTGCCTGAGTCCCTAGTGAAATCAATGGAAATTAGAACTGTAGTCCCTAAATAGCTCTGTATTCCTGTCGCCTGTAATAACTACCGATAGGACAGATATAGCTTGCTCAATGATGTTTAAATATGTGTGAAGAAAACATAACAGCTTATAAATTTACAATGAGTTATGAAATGAGAAAGATTGTTAAGAGCCTGGTCCTTCAAATTCTTATGTTGTTCTAGTCTGTAATAATAGGTAAGTAAACAATTTAATTGATTTTGATCACATTCTGACTCTTTCTTACTGCGTTTTGGGCTTTTCATGTAGAGGATGTCTTTCCAGGAAGATCTTTGCCAGTGACTACACCTTATTGATGAACCAGAAGTCCCATCATCACAAGTCCCAGAAGTCCTGCAAACTACAGTTCTTATGGGGAAATTCAGAGCTTCAGTGGGTGCAAGGATTTACATGATGCTGACCTGAAAGAAAATATTCTATGTACATTCACTACAGGAAAAAAAAAAAAAAAAAAAAGTCGACAATCTGACATTTACCCATGAAAAATGTCAATATAAAGGAAAATATACATTCCACATCTTCCACATCAGCAGATATTGATGGAAATTTATTATCAAGCTCTACTCAAAATCACAGTGTACTGTAACATCCTCCAAAGCAAAGAGTAAAAATTCCAACTGAATAGTTCTTTCAAAAGAAAATAAAACCAGTAAATATATATGAACCAGGGCAATATTTTACTCTGCCAAGTTATAAAATGGACTGATATATAAGTAGTTTTAGTTTTCCCATCCAATTTTAACTTCATGTCTATTTTTAATCTGTCAAGTTAATGTGCAAAAATCGTCGTGTCCCGATACCCCCCAACCTCCTCAATTTTTTGTTACTACGTATTGATGGCATACTGCTAGTTCATTTGGTTTTTTTCCTCAGGAAAAAAAAAATAATTGTGGTTTGTAGTTTGGGGGATTTAAAATTATTATTTTTAAGTATCTATTATAGTTGCATTTGATTTTGTTTAATATAGTGCTGTGTATCATTTTATGTCTTCAACATCTGCAGCATATTTGACCTGGGGGAATAAAACAACAACCGTAAGATATATACTCCTGATGCAGCAACATAGATATATTACTAATATTAAATGTAAACATTTATCGCCATAGTTACTGCTGCATGGCATCTTGCTTTCCACAGCTGTTTATAATTCTATGTAAAAGGTCTCTTAGAAAGCAAACAGAAAAAAATGGTACCTGTTGATTACTATTGAGTTTTTAAGTGGAGATTAATATACTAACCTATTCTGAGGTATGACAGATACTTTCTTACCAGAAAATACTTTCTTATGCTTTCTTATCCAGCTTCATCAAGAAAAAAGATAATTTAGGTTGAATTTCCATTTGTTTGTGATATGCACAGTCATTAACACCTGTGAAAAGGTGAGTTTAAAAAGATGTTAAAGGATAGTAATTTGCCCAGAGAGGTGGTATATGTCCCATCCATGGAGACATTCAAGGTCAGGTTGGATGGGGCTCTGAGCAACCTGATGTAATTGAAGATGCCCCTGCTTATCATAAGGGCATTGAACTAGATGGCTTTTGAAGGTCCCTTCCAACCCAAACTATTCTATAATTCTATGAATATTCTACACCTAGACAGAGAAAATATTAGCAGCTACAACGACTGCAAAGCAATAGGAGGTCCAAAGCATTACTTCTCTATTGTGCTCTGTTCCTACAAGACTCACGTGATTCTACAGTAAGACGTTCTAACTCCTGTAAATGATCCAAATGGTTGTTTGATTAGTAGGGCAGTACCAGGAAAATAAATAATCTTTCTGAAGCAATTCCATGGCTGTGCCAGTTCTAGGGCTAAAGCGTGGACGGAGCTAATGTTTTCAATGTACTGGCCGCTGTTTCAAACTTTGAAGAAGTTAAAACATTAAGTACAGCCTCAGTTACATTACTCACTGCTTCAAGAAATTTGTAGCAATAGAGCATGTTTGTGTGCTGGTTTCCTATCTCCAAAAAAATGTAGTCCACTTATTAACTGGACCTCAGTCTACAACTCTATTCTGGTGTATGATAGATAGTTCCTTAGAGGAAATATTTTATATTGGTCTAATAATTCTGCAGCAGTCCCTAAAAGCTTCATTTTTTTTTTTTTTTTTTTTTTTTTTTTTTTTTTGAGACTTCTGGCTGAAATACACTGGCTATCTCAGCTTAATAAATTACATTCACTGGCTGATCTTCAGTTAATATATTGTAGTCTTAATCCAGCCCACTATGAGACAACACAATTTCTTGTAAGCTTCAAAGGAAAAAGTTGCAGGCAATCTGCATTATTCAGCAACTGAACCAGTCCAGGAAAAGTGGTTAGGCTGTACCTTAGTGTGCTATGTCATCTTTATTCAATTGTGTCTCTCTGAGCCTTCTGCAAGTTCCTGGAAATGCCAAAGACCCATCTAAAGTTCATGGTCATGATCAAGAAAAATGTATTAAAAACACATGAACTTCTCTAAGAAAATTATGCCTGTAAAATATACAGTTAAGTCTGCTGTACTTCTTTCTCTCCTATTAATTCAAAATTTCTCCACTTATTTCTTGGAACAATTATGTTTTCTTCATTGAGATAAGAGTTATATCAGATTCAGCACATGAACAGTTAACTCATTTCCTTAATATATTCCCTTCTCTTTTTTTATCACCTCTCCTTACGGTCACTGGTCTTTATGTCAAGTCATTTCTCTTATGCTATGCCTTTAATACACTTACCCTGCCACTTACATGACTGCTCATCTTCCTCTGTCACTTCTTCTAAGTCTAAAAACAGTCATGTGTGCCATCAGTGGAGCTCACATATTCATTTATCATTTGGAGGCAGGCTGCTATTTTTTTCTAAAATCTGATCCCCTAGCAGTACAGCCAACCGGTGCTTGCAGTAATCATTTCCCACATTCTCCCCCTTAAAGAGGATTAATCCTATCTTTAATACTTCTTTTCCCTTCGTCCGATAAAATGTGGGGGAAAAGACTGTTTGTGGTCAGCATTCCTCAGGCTGGCAACTCTGCAATCTGGTTCAATTCCTTTTTCCTTCTTTTAAATGCACAGGTGCTGTATTGTGGCTAGCCTCTGCGAGTTATCCATCCTTTTTCAGCCAAATTGGTGGGGGAGGATACATTTTGTTGGGACATTTAACTGGTACTGAAGAAGCAGAGGTTACGTTACTTGGGTTTTTCTGCAGATTTTTCAGTCTGACAGTGGGCAGCTCACCATTTCTCTGTATCTCAGTTCCAAGTCAGTAACATGGAAAAGAAATATTTTTGGCTTTTTATCTTTTGTCAGGATGTTCAGAGAGAGAAACACTTTCTCTCTGACACTTTTAATAGTATTAGACCTTACTTTCAGTTAGGACTTGAACACAAATATTAAATAGTAATTACATTTATCTGCTTGTTTCTCAGGAAGAATAGCAGCTGTGGTCTTTTCTGCAGCATTTTCTTGACAAATCTGTAAAATAATGACTAGTATTGTTCTCTGTATTTTGACACGGCATAGTTATATGAAGATACTTCTTTCACACAACAATACTTACCCTTTTCCAAAAAAAAAGAAAGAGAAAAGTTTAAATAACCTTTTAAATGAAATATTGCTATAGAGCAGCATTTTAAGGATGAAAGTGCAGTTTTTCTAAAAGGTCAGTTTGGTCCCTGAAAGTGTTTTCAGTTTAGACAATACATTATGAACTCCATGGAATCTAGTAGCAATTTTCAGCATCACTAACAATAGGAAGTAAATTTCAGTCATTCACAGTAAGATGGCAATGTGGTGACATTTGATGCTTGACTATGTGCACTTCGAGCTACTGCAAGAAACTGCCTGCTGATGGGAGAGAACCTTTCCCTAGTTAGCTGGAGGAATTTTAGAATACAGGTGAAAACTAAAAACAGAACAGTTTATAAAATGATTGCGAGTCATCAGCTGTGTGGCAGTTTTCCATACCCTCGTTTAGCAGTTAAGAATTGAAATATATCAAATTAATAATTCCCAATGAAACCAATAATCTTGCATTTTCTGTACAATTGTATTTGACAGCAGATGTTTTTATCTTTTACTTCTAGTGAGCCACTACCATTATGTTTTATTTTCCAGATGTATGTCCTTGCTCTCTTAAAACTACAGCAGTTCTACTACACAGTAAAGCAATAAATTTATAGAACATTCTTCTCAAGTGCCTGCTTGTTTCATAATTCCACTTCCATATCTTTAGTTGTTCTAAAATATATTGAACTGTCAATGTGGGGGTCAGGAGATTAGAACACTTTGTAGTTTCTCTGCCAATGCCTTGTTTAACTTGGAAAATAAGCTACTCTACCAAGGGAGTGATGAAATCAAGGATACATAGAGTCACAAAGGCATAAAAATGTTAAACACTGTATATTGCAGACATTTCTGAAGAAGGAAAGTGGTATCTCCACATGTTTTACTTTGGGTACCCACCAACAAATTGTCTTTATTAAAACTTTTAAAGAATACAAAACGGCACCCAAGGAGTTTGCAATCAAAAAAAAAAAAGACAGAATCATCTGCCTTGTGACCTTGAAATGTTACTAATTTTGTCTGACCCTAGTTTACTGTCAGTTAATTTAAATTTCATTTCATCATCTGCTTTTATGTGGAAATCAGCAAGCCTCATGGGGCTTTCTTGGAATTTTGTGAACCCTTTCTGGGTTTTCATAACATTGAAGGCAAACATTACATGTTTTCTTACAATTTCCTAGGAAACAGACAGCATGAAAACAAAATGTCTTTCAGAACTCCTAAAAGGACAAAAGATCATAGGATAATATTTATTAATATTGAACCTTGGATTATATTTAAATAGAGGCTCATACTGGCAGATAATACACTGATCTGTTTCAAGTAGAACAATTTTGTGAACAGGGATAATAAATTAGGAAACCACAATACAGTTTGAAGATGAATGCTTTGGTGCTTGTGGGAAAACCAGTATTAACATATGTCAGAGAGAAAGAGAGAACACATGCATGATGGGACTTTGTCAGGCCCAAGAGATGAAGGTGTTATAAGAGCCAAGAAGAAGGTAAAATTGTGAACATTTTAGCTTATGCTCAGGTGTATATGGCTGTGTAGTAACAAGCCAAGGCTTGTTATCTATGAAGCTCGACAAAACCACCAAAGCCACTGCCTTAAGGTCCTGGAACTCCTTCTGGTTCTCAGTTTAAGCCTAAAAATCTCAGAGTTCTCGGTCCAAGTACATTGGCAGAGATTAGGGGCAACCAGCAAAATTGAAAATAAAAAATTAATCATGGATTTACTCATCAAATGTCTGCTTCCACTACACCATACAAAGAATAGATAGATCACAGCCCATTTCAAACCATATCAGAATCTTCTGAAAATAATACTCTGCTCTGAAGAAAACATCTAAGTGTGAAAAAGAGGAAAGGTAATGCCTTCCTCAATTTTTATTTAGGCTTGTGGACAGTTTCTTTCAGAGTGCTTATTATACAACATACTTAAGATATTTTCCACTTTTTCTTACTTTAAATGTTATGTCCTTTTATTAAAACATTTTTAAAAGCTAAACAATCACAGAATCACAGAATCTTAGTGGTTGGAAGGGACCTTTGAGATCATTGAGTCCAACCACATTAAAAAAAACCAAAAAACACAAAAACAACAAACAACCAAAAAAACCCCACACAGAAACAAACAAACAAACAAAAAAGCCACCCACCAACTAAACCCCACACCCACAACCCCACGCACAACACCCCACCACAAACCAATAATCTTGGCCACTACAGCATGCCCTGAAGAGCCACGTCTACACGTTTCTTAAATACCTCCAAGGATGTTGACTCCACCACCTCCCTGGGCAGGCTGTTCCAGTGCCTGACCACTCTTTCAGTAAAGTAATTCTTCCTAATATCTAATCTAAACCTCCCCTGCCGCAGCTTCATACCTCTGGTCCTGTCGTTATTCCCTTGGGAGAAGAGGGCAATCCCTGCCTCTCTACAGTTTCCTTTCAGGTAGTTGTAGAGGGCAATAAGGTCTCCCCTCAGCCTCCTCTTCTCCAAACTAAACATGCCCAGTTCCCTCAGCCTCTCCTCGTACGACTTGTTCTCCAGACCCCTCACCAGCTTGGTGGCTCTCCTCTGGACACGCTCCAGCACTTCAATCTCCTTCCTGTAGTGAGGGGCCCAGAACTGAACACAGTACTCGAGGTGAGGCCTCACCAGTGCCGAGTACAGAGGCACGATGACTTCCCTACTCCTGCTGGCCACACTGTTCCTGATACAAGCCAGGATGCTGTTGGCCTTCTTGGCCACCTGGGCACACTGCTGGCTCATGTTTAGCCGGCTGTCCACTAACACTCCCAGGTCCTTTTCTGCCAGGCAGCTTTCCAGCCACTCTGCCCCAAGCCTGTAGCGCTGCCCGGGGTTGTTGTGACCAAAATGCAGGACCCGGCACTTGGCCTTATTAAACCTCATCCCATTGGCCTTGGCCCATTGATCCAACCTGTCCAGATCCCTCTGTAAAGCCTTCCGACCCTCAAGCAGATCAACGCTCCCACCTAGTTTGGTGTCATCTGCAAACTTACTGAGGGTGCATTCAATCCCCCTGTCCAGATCATCGATAAAGATATTGAACAAGACCGGCCCCAGAACTGAGCCCTGAGGGACACCACTGGTGACTGGCCGCCAACCGGATTTTGCTCCATTAATCACAACTCGCTGGGCATGGCCATCCAGCCAGTTTTTAATCCAGCGGAGGGTACACTTGTCTACGCCATGATTTTCCAGTTTCTCCAGGAGAATGCTGGAATTAAAATTAAGGCTCAGAATTGGGAATCACATGCAGAACAAAGGCCAGTGTGACTTTCCAGTTAGCTTAGCGGTTACAAGCAACACTATCTGGAGGAGGATGAAACCAAGTCCTGAGCTAAGCTTATCACCCATTAGTACATCTAGAAATCGCCAGAATTTCAGAATATGCTTAAAAATATCTTCTTTGGGTTTTTTTGGGGGGTTATTTTTTGGTTTTTTTTGGGTTTTTTTTTGGTTTTTTTTTTTTTTTTTATTTGTATAACTCTTTCAAGATACAGCTTGCTTTATTTTTTTTTTTTTTTTTATTTGTATAACTCTTTCAAGATACAGCTTGCTTTATTTTTTTTTTTTTTTTTATTTGTATAACTCCTTCAAGATACAGCTTGCTTTATTTTTTTTTTTCTTAGATCTTTTAAATATTCCCCGGGTGATGATCACCTTGTGTATAGATTATGACATCATCCTTTTTGCTGTACTTGACAATTCAGTATTTTCCTGAACGTATCTGTTAAGAAACATTCTGCAAAAGTGCTATTTCTAACTGATTGCTTTGATGAAATCACCTTTCTCAGAATTGTATTCTCAGCTCCTACCTCAGATCTGTCCATAACACAATTAGTTCATCTTCAGCAATCACTTCCAGAGTTATTCCTGGTCTGTGCCTCATATCTAGCAGGAGATCCTTGTAAAACTCCCCGTGGCTGATATTTCTACTTATTCAGTACAAATACTCAGACCCTTCTTTTCTCTAGTATCTGCACACAGGTGAATAATGAATTAAGAAATAATGGTAAAAAATTGTCACTTACACTTTAGCTTTGTGTAGTTTCCCATTGATGAATATTTATGTGCTGAGGGTAGCTGTATATAATTTGAGAGCCAGGTGCTGAGGGAACTGAAGGTAAAGAGAGAAAGACTTTGAACTTGTTTGGTTAGTCTATGAGAAGCCAGCATAAAGATAGGAGTCAGGTTTGTATTGCAGTCTTCTAATACTGTGCTTTACTCAGAAAGTTATACAATTTACACACAAGCTGCTGCAGGCACAATGAGTGTGCCTTGCAAAACCAATCATTGTTCTCTAGGGTAAATAATTCTGTATATTTGAAGAATGGAAAGCTGTTCTTATGCACAGTTGGATCCTAACATGGCTTTTTAAATTGTCAGTTTTCATATGATTAGGAAATAATTGGGTCCTTCCAGTCTTTTTTAACCAGTTTTAGACTGAACATCATAAAACAAACAAAACCACAAATAATAATAATAAAAAAAGCCTTAGAAAAGTGTCTGGTATATACTTTTCCTTTAATATCCCCAACAGGAAATATTAACTTCAACACAGTGTAAGGCAGATAGTTCTTGCCAAGTAAGTGCAAATAAAAAGGTTTTGAGTATCCCACTAGACACCTATCTAATACAATACCAGAGAATACTTTTCTTCTGAGTCCATTTAAATATTGAGACAAACAAGTTATGCCAAATAAAATCCTCACTTTAAACTTCAGGATTAGATTCAGGCAGACAAGACAGTGAGTAAGACTTCTCAAAGCCTAGAAAGTAACTCAACTGATAGTGCCCCAAAGGATATAAAATTCTCACCAGGAGTTCATATAGAGAGAAAAAATGAAAGTACTCAAAAGAGACTTCTGATGCCTTAGCAGAAGAAAGGATCTAAATGTATTGCTCTTAACTTTTGACCCGGCAATACAGTCCGTTGAGACCTCTGCCTTCTGGATGAAAGGGAAAGAGAAAGAAAATATGGGTTTTAGTTTTACCTGGACGAATAAGAATACTATATTCTTCAACTGTGTGACCTTGGCTATGTGATTTACCCTATTTGTGAGAATAGGCAGCAGCAACCTGTGCATAAAAAGATGTCAAAGTTTAAGTAATACTGAAATACTTTGGCATTTTTATATTAAGTAATACTGAAATACTTTGGGATTTTTATATTTTGAGACTTATAAATATGCAGATACCTAGCTACTAAGAATTTTTTTAAGCACTGTGATTCCCAGATCATACTCCAAAGAAGGCAAAAGTCTTCAAACATCCTCTGAACCACTGCTTTTTGGACCTATAAATAATTTTGTAAATCTGTTTCACTGAATATTATTTCAGAGACTGCAATTCAGTTTTCAACTGGTATTTGTTTATAAGTAATCTGGATATTTGTTTATAAGTAATTGTGCAAGACAAGGACAACGTACTATTTATCTACATATCTAATCTTGCTTACATAATACATTTCCATCCATTAATGTGAGCTTATACTTTTTCTGCTCCAATTGAAGAGATGTTAAAGAAGGAAAGATATCTGATCTGCTTTTGGTTCTGTTGTAGGTGCTTCATTTCAGTAGAATACAGTCAGTTTCCATGAGTCTGTGTGAAACTTTTAAAATTATTAAGACTTGTGTCCTTTATTTCTTTAATGTCCTTAAATAAATATTTATCTTGCATTCACATTTTTCCTTGTATGAAGTTTACCTTTAGTTCCCTAAGCTATTATGTCAATTCATGACATATATTGGTCTTTAGGTATCAAAAAAGGGTTTTCAATATCTCTACAAATAAGAAATAAAAGGTGGAAGAAGGCAGAGTCCTGAAGTGACGAGTTGACTGATAAATATCTCATCATATAATAAAGTTCAATATGAGAATTATGCTTCAGAACTGTTACTCATGCCTTTGATTCAAAGGTGTGTAAAATGTGCTGCTTGAACTGGAATTATGATCTAAATAAATGTGGGAGATTTTTCTTGTGTATCCTCTGAAAATAACTCTCTTCAAAGGTACAAGCTGGTGACATACATTAATTCCGTCTGAGATGGTGGTCCTCTTTGTTCATGGGGTTCATTGAACCCAAGAGTAATTTTTTTGTAATTTTGCAAGCTTATATACCTTAGCATAATTATCTGGTGCTGGAGCAGGTTGAAACCATTTGTTTGATGTAGTGTATTACATATGAAATAATTTCCGATTTCAATCTTCATTTTGGAGTTGCTGGCAAAGGTCACATGGTGTTTGAAATGAGTAAAATTCTGGTCTGACAATAAGACTACATCTATACTGAGAAACAGACCAGAAACCTTTTGTAAGTCAGATCGATATAGATCATAGCTAGTGGCTAGATGCTCTAACACTTAAATAATGTAACTGCGAAGGAACTGATTACTGGGAATGGTCTCTGACCTGAGTTAACTCCCAGAATGTACCTGGGCTTCATCTGAGATGGTGTGAGCTCACAGATGCATGCTAAGGACTAACAGGAAGGGGGGCTGCAATGCTAGCACCTGGGCCCCTGCTCTGGCCCTGTTGATATCACAGGAAAACAGCATAGCGTAAAAGTCACAAGAGCATTCAACAGGAGTGTTCAAAACAAGAGAAGTATCCAAGTTTTCAAAAGTCCAGTTAAACAACTTTGTGTTTAGCAATGCCTATTCTAAACTGAACCTCTTCAGATGACCTTTATTTATATCTTGGAGATTTTTTGCCTGTGTTTTAAACAAAAAGATAATTTATCCAGGAGGCAAGATGACATTTCAGTTTCTTTACAACATAATAAATAACTAGAAAAAGAGAGAAAACATCATCTGGTTTTTTTGTATTTTTTTAGCAGAGTGTTTTAGAAACCTTATCTTAGTAAAACAAATAACCTTCTCCTTCAGCTGTGAACAATAGCAACAAAAAAACTCCTACCACAGTCTTAAAATCCTTAGAAAAGAAAACTCCCTTATAGTCATAGAAAAATATTGTAGAGCTTTAGAAGGCGCAACCTCTGAAACCCCAGCCCTTAGTGAATTATGACCAAAAAGGGAATGTCCCAGTGGCCAGCTTTGATTGTTCCTCGTGCACTTGGAAACACTACGTAAATGTTAAAGATCCAGTTACTGGATTTGCTATGTGTTTGATAAAAGACACTTCAATCATTACTAGTTATAAGAGGTTTCCATAAGATGGCTTAAAAGGGAAATGCAGCTTGGTTTTCCTGCTGCAGACAGCACCCAGCAAAGATGCTGCTGTTGTTGAGCTGGTTGCAGAATTGTCAGCCCTGCGCTTTGCTCTACCTTTCTGAAAGGCTGTTTATTTCCTTTGTGACAGATAAGGATGGGAGTCATTATAGTTAACAGTCAGGAAGGAGGAATGGGGTTCAAACTTTGCTTATGCTTTTCAGTTTCTCTTCCGTATTTCTCCCTTTTTTTTTAAATCAAATTTTTCCTCAGGTGTACTTACCAGTTTCACATCCTCGCTCTCATCCAGTCTTGTTTCCCTGTGCAGAATGGATAACAAGTTATACCTTAAGAAATGTAAGTAATTCCTTTGAAGGTCAAAAAAGTAGAGGCAGTGTTGTCACTGGGCTCCACTACTGAAGGGCAGTATTTTAACCATCAACTTAGAGGATATTCAGAGGCAGTCATCATTTAATTTGTCACATTTCATGAAGTGCAAGGCGTGAGTGAAAATTAAAACCATAAAGTAAAAAAACAATAATTAAATTGCTAAAAAATTAGTTATTCCTTTTGATTCCAAGCCCTAGTCCAACAAAATTTCCCATTAAAGCTCCAACGAATATTTACATGCTTTTTCTAAAGACAAGAAGTACTAAAAATGTCCCACACCAGCTTGTGTCATAAAAGTGTTCAAGCAAACCTATTCATGAAGCCCTTCTTTTGAAAAATGTAGACTCAAAACACCTCAGAGGGAGACAGATAGAGAGATTTAACTTGGGCCTATGACATCCTGAGTAAGTTCCTGAACTTCTACATAAAATCTCTTTCAATGATTTTAGAAATCTTTCTACATTTCTTTTTTTTTTTTTTAAATTTGATGCACTCCTTGTGGGTATAATCAAATTTCCGCTGTTTTTCCCAGAAAGTGTTTAATGAATTCAACCTGAAATATTTAATAGGTACCTACTATATTTTATTTTTATTTTTATTTTACATTTAATCCTACTTTTTTTGGCAGAAGAAACATGCCTGGGTCAAATTACAACATTTATGCCTAAATGACCTTCATGTACAGGGAGATGTTCACATATGTAGCAGCATTATAATTGCTGTATCTTTCATTGGAGCTCCATCAATCACTGACAGTTCTGCTTTTATAGGTACATGCTCTAGATGAACATAACTGGCTTTTTTCATTCATTTTGACAGCTTCTGTAACAGATAGCAAGATATTTCCTTTTGAAAGCTGATGCTCCTCTTATTTATACCAGCATCATTCTGATTAACTCTACTTGCTTTTATGGAATTAAGTAAATATTAATTTGTACCATTATGAGACAGACTGAAGATTACAGTGCAGTTGAACGTCTTTCCTACATAGATGAAGAAAAGGAACAATTATATGCTAGAGCTAGTCTTTATTTTATGTTTTTCAAATCACAAATTTCTGTTACACTTAGGTTCAACTCCTCAACAGTAGGAAAGAAAAAGAAAAAGAAAGAAGGAAGAAATGGCAATAGAAAGAGCAGAACAAAAAAGAGAAAGATAAAAAAAGAAAGACCATAAACCAAACTTAACAAAAAAAAAAGCTTATTCTTCACCTATTTACTTTTAGACCTGCATCGTTTTATGAGTACGTAAGCACAAACACACAATCTCCAGATTTTTGTGCAGTATTAATAGCAATCTTGTTATACAGGGGGGTTTGTTCTCCAGATTTTTTTTTTAGGACAGTAATGAGAGGTTTGCCATTTCATTCTTCAGTTACATGTAAACCCACAAGTATAACTGTGAAAAACCTCACATCCATAAACATTTTCAGTTCCAAGTCTCCCTTACCCCTCTGTGCACATTTACATGCCACTGGCTCCTTTACCCTAGATACACATGAAATGGTTCTCCAGTCCTATCTTTGCCACAGCATAAAAACAATTCAAAGGCTGTCCTGAAGTTCATTTGCTGAGGTTATCAGGGGTACCCTGGTATCAACATGCTGAATATTAGGTGTTGCAGGAATCGTATCTTTAAGGTTTAAAGTTTTCCCATTAAACTTTATCCATTACCATTCTTTCAATTTGTGTAAAATGTTCGATATGGTCTTTTTTATTCCTGAAAGAGGTTATTGATTCATTTACAGAAATCTTATAACATTTTTTAAATATTGCTCTGATTATAAGATTTACCATAGCTTTGTAGTGTTACAAATCTTCTAGTCTCTGATTTCACACCATTGGGTGTCACTATGACTCCCAAATACAATTCCTTTTTAAACATGGCTATTTCTTTTACGATTAGATCTGCTGGCCAAACAATTTCTAAAACTTTCCCTAGTCTATGAGAACTCACCAAGAACTGATAATGCTCAGGCTCTCTGAAAATTTAACTATTTTCATTTGAGGCCTAAATAGGGGGATAAGAGACTGGAGGTAACCCCTCAAACTGGAAGGCTGCTGCTCTGAAAGGCTGCCTCTACCTCTGTATTTTACCAATGGCCTTACCCTATCTCATTACACTAAAGTATACAGAAAGGGCTTTCAAGTAAGGGATTTTATGTCCATAGGCAGGTGCGTTGCTGAGGACCAGGACAAAGATGTAGTTTCTGAGATCAAAGAGCCTTGAAGTCAAAATCAGATCATCCTGTGGTCTTCTAGCACTTCAGGAGGAGGATGTAGATGAAGACAGTATGAGAAGCCTGGAGGGACAATTCAGCTCACTTCTAGGTAGACTTTTAAAGGCTTGTCCTTTGATTTGCTCTCCAGGCTTTGTTGGTTTTATTGATTAAATCTCTGTTAAGTACATAGGAAAGATATATATCTATCTTTTCTTTAGAAACCTACATTCAGGGAAATTAAATTTGGATCTAAATCTCATTCCACCCAGCTATTCTTACTAAGCTTATATCAATATAAGTATTGAATATTATGATAACGAACTCTGCTGCCAAATCACGATTACAATTAGGGATGACTTTTATAATGTGAAGACACAAATAACTTCTATTACTGTGTGAGCCTCAAAACACACGGTTAACCCCCTAGCTTTCTAGCAAAGAGGTGCCAACTTTTCCTTAGCTGTCTTTTTGTTTAGTTTTTCAGAAGGTACTCCAATCAGATGCAAGGGGATGAACTTTTAAAAGTTGGTTTCTTTTGAAATAAACTTAAACCTTCAGACACAAAGTAGCTCCAGGTGTTTGATTCCCATGCATGCTGATTGACAGAGCAAAGGAAAAAAAACTTTTTTAAAGGAGTTTGTGTTTTGGGGTTTTTTAATAAAAATGGACACCTGAGCCTTCCTATCTCCTCAAAATATCCATATTTTAACTCCCTTTCTGCTCATCTTTACTGCCAGATTCATATGCGCTGTTGTTCAGTTATTCCATATAACATCCTGCCCACCATACATCTCTGCATTAGAGCAAAGAACAGAAGCTCAGAAGTCTCTGGAGTAGTAAAGCTGCCAGAGGAGCTAAGAGCAGATTTTGGAGAATGGTTTACACAGAGAGTCACTATGTCACATAAGACTTACAGCAGGTCTACTGAAATGCACCTTTGTGAGAGGAAAAGAGCTGCTTTGGGAGCAAACAGGATCCCAGATGAAAGCTCTTTCTGTTCAGACCAGCTGCTTGGTTAGTCCTCAGAAAACACTGATGGGGTTGTTTCAAGTTATATGCGTATTTGCCTAAGGCATCGGATGGGTTGTTCTTTAAATGGAAAAATGAATAACCAAATCACAAATAATTAAGAGGCAGATCCAATAGTGAGTTTTTGTGGGACCTCATTGCACCTGCACTTCAACATGCAGATGTATTTTTTAGTTCACAAGCAGCTGTCCTGGCAAGGGAAGTCATTAAAAACCTGTAAAGGCACATGACAGAATTAGATCACACAAAGCCCACTTTCCATTGTGGGGTGGAAATGCCAGCAGCTCCCACACAAAATGATTTTACGACTTAGGTCTGAGTCTGCCATTTTGATTAACTAGCCTGTGCTTCTTCTAAAAACTTCCAGTGTAAGCCAATATTTTCTTTCCAGATCTTGGTTTCCCGGTACAGGAAGGTAGGAAGGTGAGAAATGATCTCTGAAATGATCTCCTTCCTTTTCTCCCATTTCTGTTTTTGTTTGTTTGGTTTTGTTTTTTGGTTTGGTTTGGTTTGGTTTGGTTTTTGGGTTTGTTTTTTTTTTGAATTGTAGCATCTTCAAGGTCAGGAGTCGTACATTCTTAGTGGGCAGGTGTCTAGGCATCTTTGCATGGCACCTGCAAGAATTATGTATGCAGCTAAATTTTAAAGTATTTTTCAAAGGCAGAATCAGGGTACCCCTTTGGTATTCCTCCCTCTAGATTTTTAAGAAGTTTAGTAAACTGTAGATTTTAATTTTGACATTCTGTCAAGTACAGTCAAACAGCTAATATTTTTGGTGGGGGGGAAGGGAGAGGATAATTATTTATAAAAGAATATATGCTAAAATTACAGAATCACAGAATCACAGAATCTTAGTGGTTGGAAGGGACCTTTGAGATCATCGAGTCCAACCACATGAAAAAAAAAAAAAACCAACACAAAAACAAAC
>VXBJ01001863.1:119509-149320 GCA_013400055.1 Nycticryphes semicollaris | reverse complement strand
GGGGTTGTTGTGACCAAAATGCAGGACCCGGCACTTGGCCTTATTAAACCTCATCCCATTGGCCTTGGCCCATTGATCCAACCTGTCCAGATCCCTCTGTAAAGCCTTCCGACCCTCAAGCAGATCAACGCTCCCACCTAGTTTGGTGTCATCTGCAAACTTACTGAGGGTGCATTCAATCCCCCTGTCCAGATCATTGATAAAGATATTGAACAAGACCGGCCCCAAAACTGAGCCCTGAGGGACACCACTGGTGACTGGCCGCCAACCGGATTTTGCTCCATTAATCACAACTCGCTGGGCACGGCGATCCAGCCAGTTTTTAATCCAGCGGAGGGTACACTTGTCTACGCCATGATTTTCCAGTTTCTCCAGGAGAATGCTGTGGGGGACGGTGTCGAAGGCCTTACCAAAGTCCAGGTAGACAACATCCACAGCCTTCCCCTCATCGAGAAAGCGGGTCACAAGGTCATAGAAAGAGATCAAGTTGGTCAGGCATTTTCAAAGACTGGCATTTTGGAAACCTAACTACCTTTCCTCTGTGTTTATGCCAGATGACAAATAATTAAAAAAAAAATTATTTTTAGTTTCAATTATTCCAGTTCTGTATCAGACACAGGGTGATGTTTGGAGGAATCTGTACCTTTGCCCCAATATCTGTCTAGTTGAAGGATGTCAGTGAAGGGGTTCTTTACATTTAAAGAAGTCCAAAAGAACCCCAAAAAATCCCAAACCCGCATAAAAACCAAACAAACTTTTAAAAAATTTAGCAAAACCAGCATGTCAAAGAGGACATTTTTCCCTGTGGTTTTGGCAGCACTTGTCATGAGAAGCTCTATGGGATTGCAGATTCTATGTTCACTGTATGTTTCTATGTGTCTTCTTTGAAATGGGGTAGTGGGATTGGAAATGCTCTGCAGCTAGTCTGTCGCTGTGGTAAAATGGGTCATCAGTGGCATCTTTACTAAAAGTGTGCTGCTGTTTTTAGTGCTGTATGTCTTTCTCCAGAGAAAGAAGCAGCTGTGAGCTCCACCATCACATGCCTGCTATGCACAGGCATCTAACTACTACAATAGTGTTTGCTTTTGTATAACTTCAACTTTTCAAAGAGTTTGCCTCTTTAACGTAATTTTACAAAAAGCACTATTAAGGAAGCATGGTATAGCATAAACACTGTGATCCTTTGTGGAATTTTTTTTGTTTTATTTTCTATTTTTCTTATTCGCTGCCCTGTAAGATGAAAGAGAATTCATTCGTCCTTTGGTATCATATACATGCAGCATTTTCACGAAGGTGAGAGAAAAACCATAAGGAAGTCAGAATCCCTTTCTAGCCATTACTACTTTATACCATTCAGTTACAGGTCAGTATATCAAACCATCTTAAATGGCTTTATGGTAATTTATATTTGCAGATCAGTTCCAGTCCTCACAGTAAATCTGGACCTTCCTCCTGTTCTGCTGAGTTTGTTTTTAGCCCAGCAACATAGATGTGTATATGTTTTGCAGCAAAGCGTAGCTTCTGGTTTTAACAGAGACAATTCAGACATTTTCTATTCTTCTGGACATGTTTTGGTGCTTTTTGTTTTGAAAAGATCAAGAACTTAAATACAGGAAGGTGGTGTTGCTAGAGGACATTGTCTGATATATTTCTCTTTCTTTCCTGCTTATACCAAATGCATCCCTTGTGGGAATAATGAAGGAAGCAAGAAAAGAGAAAAAGAAAGAGAAAATGAAGGGAATGGTAGAACTAGACCACTCTGTGATTGCAGATACTCTACATGTGTCACTTACAGCTCAGCACAAAGAAGAAAGGAAGGGGAAGAAGTTGTTAATTTGTTTTAAATTAGAATGTGAAAAGATTATCTATTAATCTTATAATACATACAAATTTCCTCTGACTTCTATAAAAAATGTTGCTATGCTGAGTTGATAGAATCAGGAAAAGAGGTAAAGATAAAATACATATCAGGTATTTATAGCTGGCGTAAGCTAGAATTGCTGTTAACTGAGGAAAACCGTGCTCCTATTAGGCATTCAGATGGTGATAGATGGTCTGTGGAAGCAATTTGGCCTGTAGGAAAAAGAGCAACTTAGGCTGTAATGCCAGTGGAGACCTAGCCATTGATGGAAGGAAAAGGTGCTAATAAGGACAGAGAGTGAGTCAGGTCAGTTAGTCTTTGGTGGTTAACTGTGTACTCATTTTGACAGTTTCCTGTCATGAACAATAGCAAATTACACAGTCAGAGCTAGAGATGCCAGTGATACCACATGAAGGTGAAATAATTTAGTGAGTTATGGATTTACTACTGCATCTGACATTTGATGACTTATGTTCTTTTAGCTCTGAATCATGGCATACGTGTAATACAGAATACATGAAATGGTGAAAGCCATATGCCTCTGCAGCCAATCCTGTCCAGGCTGTGGATGTATTTGTCTGACAGAGTAATACGAAAGACAAAAATCAGTGTGGTCAATCATTTTATAAGAAATGTTGGCCTAAATAATCATGTAGTATTGAAACATAGTCTAGGGGAACAGCAAGCATTTTTGGAGTACATGTAATGCAGTATCTCCTGGGTCAGTTAGAGAAAAATATAATCCTATAGAGTGCATGCTGAGCAACTTGAATGATAATTCACCTAATTTATCATGAAATTCATACAATAGAACAGAAAATTCATCTTATTTAGTAAAGATGTTGAGATAATACCATTTGAAAGGTTAAAATATCTAGCGTATCTACAACTTCTATTGTATATCTACCATATCTCTACATATCAGTGTCCCACTCCTAGATTACCTAACTGCTTTGGAAAATATCCTGTGTAGATTCATTCATTGTTCAGAATTAGCACTTGGACCTATTTTGGAATAATGGCAGCTGAAGGTATAAAAATAGTTAACTTTTGCTCACTAGTATCTTCTGGGTGCTTGCAAAACCTGCGTAAAAATGCAGTTGCTCAGGTTTATGCATCACTCCAGAGTCAGTGCAATTCAGAGAGACTTCAGCATGTCCTAACTATTTCTTCATTTTGCATAGGTGAGATAAAACATGCTGTGGAGGTTGAAAAAGCACAACCTTCTTATTACATTTATTCATCTGAAAACTGAACTGAACTAAATAACTAGGATGCAACTACATAGGGCTTTAACATTTAACACTGAACACATTGAACCAAGTCCACACCAGCTGGCATCCAGCAAAAAAAGCAAAACAGCAGTTAAGCAGAAATCAAAATTATTCCCATACAATTATGAACAGACAAGAATTCTGTATTTTTTAAACTGGACTGATACACTTTATGGGGTTTCTTCTGTGTGATAATTCTATATGTTGCTTTACCAACCATTCTGCTGATGAATTGGGTAGTTTAGATTACACACCTGAAGTGCATACTAAAAGGAGTTGCATCAAAATAAATGAGCCTGTTCATTTTCAGAGATCTGTGAGAGAGAAAGGTTTAAATATTCACAGCAGGTGGCACTGCCTATTTCATTTCAAAATATTGCCAGGGAAAAGAAGAATCTAATAGCTATCTTATGTCAGGAAGGAGTTATAAAGAGTTTTACTCTTGCTCAAAGAGTGTTGACTTCAGACTTTCAAAGAAACCAGAGAGACCCCAGCGTCTATGTTTCATTTACTTTCAGAGCTGACTAGTAGCCTATTCCCTTTTGTGCCCCGTGTCATCCTTCCATACCTCTGGCCCCTGATGTCAAATATACTTTCCAGGGTAAATGTCAGAGGAAAAAGGGAGATTTTTCTTCCATCGAGAGTTCATTGCCTGCTCCTCCCTAAAGCTGAAATGTCAGCCATTGTTCTTTCTGGTTAAAATAGAAAGAAACATTATCTTGTGTGTTGTCAATTAAAAGCATATTTCAAAGAATCACTGGGGCAAGATTATACCATAGAGGGTTGGGATCTGTGTCTGTGGGAGCATTCATAGATGTATTATGTCCTTACAGGGGAAGCACACTAGCCACTGAGAAATGTTTTCACTTTTAAAACCATGGGCAGGATATGTTGTTACCCTGTAACCCTGTAATAGAGCACTACCATTGCAAGTAACAGGCTGTAAGTTTTATACTGAGATTACAAAAGCCTCAGGACTGAGGCTCATCAGGTATGCTCTGCTTGAACTTGTCTTGACCCGCCTGCAGCCTTTTTTCATGCAGTTTAGCAGTAACAGACTCTAATACTATCCTTTAGTGTAGAAAAAAGCAGGCCTGCTATGACAGCAGAGTCCTTGAGAGGTGAGGGTGCAGGATGCAGTGTGAAGGAGCACACATTCTAAATGTATTATAATTCTTTCCTTTTCTTTAAATATTAGATTTAGACTAATAATTATTAGATTGTTAGGATTCCAGTTATGCTAACAAGATATTATTATCTTTATAGGTGTGCTTCCTTTTTGCTCAAAACAAGATTTGGAGCGTTACAATGTACATACATTGCACAGCTTTCACATTTTCACTAAGAGCATTTATAAGTGGCCACAAGTGAATTTAGTAGTTACAAAGAATGCCTAACAGGCCTGCCAGTGAGAGGCCTCCCCTTAACTGTGGAGAGAAAAAACTAACCATCTTCTGCAAAACTAGTACAGCTCTAGCATCAACAGTGCAACCTTATCTATGCTCTCTTTCCAATGTGCCTCAATTCTGATTGACAAGAATCATCTCAAAAGTGAAAGGTTATTTCAGCTTCCATGACCCATTCAGCATGACAGCCAACAAGTGTGACAATTAGTGTGATATATTTTTCTTAATTTCAGCATTAACTGCAAAAGTAACTAGTCTGGACATTCTGGAATTGCATATAATAAAACTGAGCACTGGATTCATCTAAATGGATCTTAATGATGCATATGAAAAAGTGTATAACTTTGGATATAAACATCTGGCTGATGACTGGTGAGGGACTGGCTAGTGTTCATTTGTGCCATTGCCCACTTGTAGATGGGGTCCAAACAGCACATTTTATCATGAACCTACGCCACTGATAGACACTATTCTGCAGCTATGTTCAGAGCAGTTTGTCCTGAATTTGATCTCTGCAGCTAATGTCACTGTGGTACCTCTGATGACCACAACTGGTAACATAGCATTATCCACAAACTGTTATTCAGGCAAAGATTTGCATATTGTTTGCCCATTACTTCTCTGAGGGAGCCCTAAATAATCTTTGCAGTTTTCCTCATTTAATTTTAATTAATAAACCAGGTTTTGTGTTGGGAGGAGATAATTTCCATAATTTTAGCCAGAAGTGAAAATATGCATAGAAGAAGGACAGAAATTAATCCTGCAAAATACTTATTGAACCTTATATGATACTTTTAAATCACAGTTGCTCATACTTGTTTGTTGGTGGTTTTTTATTGTTTTTTCTCTTTTTTGTTTTTTTCTTTTTGTTAATTTGGTCTTATCTCATAGATCAGTTTGATGTTACCCTTAGTTCTCCTTACATGATTATTTTCCATGTGCAAAATTGTATTCCCACAGAAGATATTTAGAGTCCCACTGTTTTCAATGTAAGCAGGTTTTGACCCAATGAATATACAGGACTTTAAACTGTCTATTTTATAAGACATTTTTTTCTTAGGCTGTGAACCCCTGAGGTACTATGCCAAGGTTAGGAAGCTCTGCATAGTTATTTTTGTGCTTTATAAAATGTTTAACATTTTTGGTGTATAAATCATTTTTAGCTTTACCTAATTTCAGAGCATAAAGGGCATGTCAAACTTTACTAAACCAAAGCCCCAGGAAACAGTCTATAACAATGATGGATTTTTATAATGATATAACCCTTAATGAATTACTGTAGTTCCTTAACAAGGTTTTAATAAGAAATTTCTTTTGCCAGCATGGTTATTAGTTCTCTCATCTGAATAGCCCTGGGCCTGTCTGCCATGGAATTGTACAACATAATATTTTTTTCTGTGTCAATCACAGAATACCACAAAACTCCAAGCCATAAATAAAATAAACTTTTTCTTTCTTTGCTTTTTTATTTTTTATTATATTTTTCTTAACTTTAAAGATCAGGGTTTTTAAATATGTAACTTGAAATGAAGATGTGCTGACTACAAGACAACTGTTACTCATATTTAATGGAAGAATGCCCACTGCCATTCAAACACTTTCCTGTACATTAAGTTGTCTTGGAGGAATTGACTGTAGTACACAAACCCTTTATACTGAGTGGGTGCTATTCTGTATCCTTATATGCATTTTTATGGATAAATTGTATTATTTTTCTTTTTCTTTAAGAAATTTCTATATATCTGTATAGTGTTTTGAGTACTCCGACAGCCATTAGTCTTTTTTTATTTTAGTGAACATATGTACACTTGTCACCATGTGTGCATGTGGGTACACATAATAATGCCCACTTGAGATAATATAGCTATATTTTTGAACCATGGTTTTGAAATACTGAAATAACATTAAACTTGCAGAGTTGAGCGTTAAGAAATTCCTGCCCTATCTTTGTTCAGTCTTCTCGTGTATATGTTGCACTACAGTTATTAATTATTTGTTTAATTATTTGGGAGACACTAAACTCAAGCTGACTGCAAAGAGTTGCAGAAAAAACTATGAGACTCACTGACTGCATGATATAATGTAGTATGGAATTTCATGGCAACAAGTACAAAGTAATCAGCACGGTTAAAATAGCAGTAAATGCTCATATGCTGTGATGGACTCTAAATTCATGACTCCAATCCAAGAAAAGGATTTTGGAGTCATTGGATATTTCTCAGAAAACATCAGATCAATACTCTGCAGTGGTCACAAAGGCAAGCAGAATGTTAGCAATTATTAAGGAAGGATTTGAGAAGAAAATATGAAATACTATATAACCATAGAAATCCATAGAAATTCACTTCATGACAGTGCTTACACCTTGAATACAATATACAGTTCTAATCCCTCATTTCAAAAGGATATATGAGAACTGAGAAAGGTACAGAGAATAGTGACAAGAATGAGCAGAGGTAGAGAATAGCTTATGTCCAAGGACAAGTTAAATGTATTAGGAGTCTTAGGGGAGACAAAAAAAGAAAATAAGTAGGAAGCAAAATAAAACAAAAGAATGAGTGAGGAAGGCTGTAATAAAACTATAAAGTCAAGAACACCACGGAAAGGGGGAATATTTCTCATGCCAGCAATCAGAATTAGATGCAGCTGGTTAAATTATTAGGGAGCAAGTCTACAAGTGACAGAAAGAAGTATTTTTTCACAGGTCACATAATTTTATTGTGGAACTGATTGCCACAGAATATTGTGGAGGCCACATGCATAAATGAGTTTTAAAAAAGTGATTATACAAATTAATGAAAGAAAAGTCTGTCAAGAGCTATTAAGCATGATGAAGTGATTCCCCAGCTCAAGAAATGGTATATTGCCAGAAGCTGGAAGGACATAACAAAGAAAAGGTTTGTTTTAATTTAGCACTGTGGGTTTTTTGCTTTGTCTTGCTTTGTTTTTGTTAGCAATGCTTAAATTCTTTTCTTCAACATCCCTTACTGGCCAGTTCAGAGACAGGATGCTGGGTTAGGCATTCTTTTTACAGATTAAAACCTTCAGAGAATGTGTTATAATTGGCTCTGTGCCTTGAAACTGTAATCATAAAGCAGTGCTAGGCAGTGTTGACACAAGGAACAAAAATATGTTTGTACAAGGTATCCTACACTGTATCTGCTTAATGCCTGAAAAAATGTCTTCTGATCATGTAGGTGGGTTGTTGGAGTTTTTTCAAAATACATCACCTAGCCAAATTTGAGGGGATTTTAATTCAATAGTATTTTCTACCCTATATTATAAACATTGGTCAGAACTTTCAGTTGAGTCTAAACTTTTGTCCACATTTTCTGTATTCTAGCCCGGATTCAAGACTGTGCTTATGGTTGTCTCTGGGAAATGTCAAAAGAGAAAATTCAGAATTAGATGTTCCTTCACATTCCCACCCTTTGGGGGAAGCCAGTGTCTCTGCAGTGTTAACTTTTGGAACTGCTTTAGAAACGTGGCTGAGTAGTCCCAACTCAGCATGCAGGCTGCTGCCATTAACTAGCTAAAGTTTTTTTCCCTATAAATGTTCCTCAGAAATTGACATAACTTGTGCTCAAGGCAAGTCTGCTTTAGCAGGAGAGTTGGACTAGATGATCTCTAGAGGTATCTTCCAACTCTGATAATTCTGTGATTTCAAAATTCTACTTGAGCCAAATAACAAGAAACTGGAGATCTTTAAACAAATAGTGGCTGGCAAAATGGTAAGCACAGAGAGTCTGTAGAGGGAGGTGTGATGAATGGAAGTTCTGTATTACCAACTCTGTATGTAATTTTCTCCAGAAACTTCTTTCTCAGGTAAGAATTTCCAAAAGGTTTAGTTGAACAGGACAGTAATATGAGGTGAATATTGCTTGTCAAATGGTTAAATGAGCATTTAGAGCCTTAACAACACTAATAGTAATGACTGTATTAACAGTCTGAAACAAAGTCTGCTTGAACATAATAATAACTTAACAACCAATGATAATTCACGGGCAGATTTTTGTAGGCTGCAGGAGTCTCCGAGTTTCTGCACTGAGTGTAGCACAACCTATATATAAAGCAGGGATTCAGACTGAGAAAAATGAATAGTCCCCAACATAGGATTTTAGACTTTTTTTTTAAATAAAGGCATGTTGTTCATCTTCTACATGAAGAGAGATCTGGAACACTGACATAGCATTTTCAGGTTGATTTCAAGCTATTAGACTTTACTGGGTTAGACATCCCTTGTGATTCAGATTTTTATTTAATATTCATTTGACAAGAAAGAAGCTTGTTTAAAAGCTTATAGTGATGTGGTTTTTTTTCCCCTATGCACTGTTGTGCTGAAATGTATGGCTCCTGCTGATGTAACCACATGATATCATCTCAGTCTCTTCTTTCATTGGGCAAAAAGCACCTCAGACTTAATACACACTTTTCATTGGGTGTGTCACACATATAAAGTAGTCTGAGATGTAGGACACACTGGTCCTGAGTCATTCTGAATAACTTCACATAGGAAAAAGGCTGACCTCTAGTATGAGGGTCTTCCTGTAGAGGAATTAAAGTTTGAACACAGAGGATGGACTTCAATGTTTGACTCACAGTGCTCAGGTAGATACCCTGCCAACTTCACCACTTTTCTGCCGTGGTAGGCTATGTTATCTAGGACATCCTTAGACCGTGCTTGATATAGAGAGTGTCACCATGAAAATGGCATTTCAAAATGAAGGAAATCTGTGTGAGAATCAGACTTCAGTAAGGGTTCATCATAGTTATAAATAGAATCATAGAATCATTCAGGTTGGAAAAGACCCTTGGGAGCACTGAGTCCAACAGTCAGCCCTACTCTGCAAAGCTCTCCCCTACACCATATTCCCCAACACCACACCTAAGTGAGTCTTAAGTAAATAGTTAGCTGTAGAGCAACTTCTGTTACTGGTGGGTTACCCTTGTAGTGAATTGATCTTGGCTGTCTGGTGGCCAGATGTCATGATGCACTTTACACGTGGATAGAAGCAGTTTGATAGTAAATGTGACAGGGTTTTAACAAGACTTGACGGCAAGGCACACAGAGTCTGAGAGAACAGTTAGAGAGATGTTCCCGTTAAGTAACAAGGTTCAGAAAGACCCCCGTTCTTTCTAAACTTCTTATCTATGTGTGGCTGGATCCAGTCCTAGTCCCAGACTTGGTCAACAGTTTAAGTCTAAAAGATTATACATGCTCATTTATCTAAGATTTCAAAGTTTAGCATGCTATTAGTCACTTACTGGTGATCCTACCAAACTAGGTGGGAGTGTTGATCTGCTTGAGGGTAGTAAAGCTCTACAGAGGAACCTGGACAGGTTGTATCAATGGGCCAAGGCCAATGGGATGAGGTTTAATAGGGCCAAGTGCTGAGTCCTGCATTTCAGTCACAACAACCCTAGGCAACGCTACAGGCTCAGGGAAGAGTGGCTGGAAAACTGCCTAGAAGAAAAGGATCTGGGGGCACTGGTGAACAGCCAGTTTAGCATGAGCCATCAGTGTGCTCAGGTGGCCAAGAAGGCCAACAACATCCTGGCTTGTATCAGGAACAGTGTGGCCAGCAGGAGTAGGGAAATGGTCATGCCTCTGTACTCAGCACTGGTGAGGTCTCACCTTGAGTACTGTGTTCAGTTCTGAGCTCCTCACTGCAAGAAGGACACTGAAGTGCTGGAGCAAGTCCAGAAGAGAGCCACCAAGTTGGTGAGGGGTCTAGAGAACAAGTCATATGAGGAGAACCTAAGGGAACTGGGCATGTTTAGTTTGGAGAAGAGGAGGCTGAGGGGAGATCTCATTGCCCTCTGCAACTACCTGAAAGGAAGTTGTAAAGAAGTAGGTGTTGGCCTCTTCTCCAAAGTGAATAATGACAGGACCAGAGGAAATGGTCTGAAGTTGTGGCAGGGGAGGTTTAGGTTAGATATTAGGAAGAATTACTTTACTGAGAGGGTGGTCAGGCACTGGAACGTCCTGTTCAGGGAGGTTGTGGAGTCACCATCCCTGGAGTTATTTAAGAAACGTGTAGAAGTGACACTTCAGGGTGTGCTCTACTGCTCGAGATTGTTGGTTTGGGTGATTTGTTTTGGGGGTGGTGGTGGTGGGTTTTGGTTGTTTGTTTGGGGTTTTTTTGTTTGTTTGTTTCTTTGTTTTTTGAGAGTGTATGTGTGTATGGTTGGACTCAATGATCTCAAAGGTTCCTTTTCCAACCATAAAGATTCTGTGTAGATTCTGTGAAGATCTATTGTGGCATGGAATCTCTGAATCTTCAGAAGTAACCTTGAGAGGTGTCTCTACTCAAGGGGAGATCGCTTAAAGGGCTCTTGAGCTGTTTGCTCTTTGTGACTCTGAGACATTCAAAACCCATCTGGAGATGTTCCTGTGCAATCTGCTCTAGGTGGATCTGGTTTGGCAGGGGAGTTGGACAAGATGATCTCCAGAGGTCCCTTCCAACCCCTTATCATTCTATAATTCTGTGAGGATAAGATGATTGACCTATAGTCAAATTTTCATATTGACTACAGTACCAGTGTTGCAGTTAGTTAGGTGAGTACAAGTTAGCCCTTAGCTATTGTTTTGTTATCTGTCTCCCTGAAATCACCTTTGAACCTGATGCAACCATCATGACTACATGCATCTATTATGGCCACCATGGTTGGTTATCACTTGGGCAGGGTTACAGGAGATAAAAGTCCAGACAGAGGGAAGCACGCTGTCACACCAAATGTCCACCTAGCAACTCTCTCACTCTCCCACCTCTGCATGACAGGGGGAGAAAATAGAATGAAAAATCTCATGGGTTGAGATAAGGACAGGGAAATCATTCATTAATTGCTGTCACAGGCAAAAAAGACTGAATCAGGGTCAACCCAGAACACTTTTACTGAAGTTAAGCATCAGAATTCAAGCAATTCTGAAAATGTGGACAGAAAATTGGTCAGATTTTTGTGGAAACAAAAAACTGGTGACATCTGAGATGGTTGTTGCTGTGCAAGATGCTTTGTGTTTCTAGCTAGTCCCATCTAAACATGAGGAAGGACTTCTTTTTGAGGATGGCAGAGCACTGGAACAGGCTTCCCAGAAAGGTGGTGGAGTCTCCGTCTCTGGAGATATTCAAAACCCACCTGGACAAGTTCCAGTGCAACCTGCTCTAGGAGAATCTCCTTTGGCAGGGCTGTTGGACTAGGTGATCTCCAGAGGTCCCTTCCAACCCCATATCATTCTGTAATTCTGTGATTCTGTGCTTCCTTTACAGTGAGTGGAGAGAAGCAGAGAATGATATAGTGTGATTCATATGATTCATAAGATCAATGCAGGTAACAAAGTGATCCATTATTCAGAGATTTATTTCGGTTCCAGGTACTGACTTGGTTGAAAATAGAAGACGAACCATGTTTTGTTGCTTAGGTAACTGTACATGAAAGATAAAGCATAAATATAAAAGTATGTTTCTACCTATGATTCCTATATTGCCAGGGCTTTAGGCATGTTGAATGTATATGAGAAGCTCTGAGAAACTACAGGCAAGAAAGTAACAAGGGCGCCCTGTCCTTGGCCCTGCAAAACAAGAAAGCAAGATAAGAGAAAAACAAGTTTTGAGGAATTTGGACACAGCAAGCAGGATGTTGCAGGCAGTCAAGGACGATGTTGTGAGCCACCGCGGCGCCCAATGAGAAGCGAGCATGGACGCGTGGAGGGCGCGCGGAAACTGGTGTAAGCCAATTGTATTGTGCATGCTTTTTGCGGGGCGCGTGTACCGGGCTTAGCAAGGGAATATAAGCAGAGGCAGAGCTGGGAATAAACAGAGCTTGATTCCACATCATATTGGTGCGTTGTTCATCTCCCTTCACTCCTCAGGCTGCGGCACTATATCTATGAATCTATGATTCTATCCCTCTACTCTGTGCTCGTGAGACCCCACCTGGAGTACTATGTCCAGTTCTGGAGTCCTCAACATAAAAAGGACATGGAACTGTTGGAATGGGTCCAGTGGGGGGCCACGAAGATATCAGAGGGATGAAACACCTACATCCATGAAGACAAGCTGAGAGAGTTGGGGATGTTCAGCCTGGAGAAGAGAAGGCTCTGGGGAGACCTTAGAGCAGCCTTCCAGTAACTGTTGGGAGCCTACAGGAGAGCTGGAGAGGCACTCTTTGTCGGGTAGTGTAGTGACAGGACAAGGGGTAATGGCTTTAAATTGAAAGAGGAGAGATTTAGATTAGATACCAGAAAGAGATTCTTTACTGTGAGGGTGGTGAGGAACTGGAACAGGTTTCCCAGGGAACTTGTGGGTGCTCCATCCCCGGAAGTATTAAAGGTCAGGCTGGATGGGGCTTTGATCAGCCTGCTCTACTGGGAGGTGTCCCTGCCCAAGGCAAGGGCATTTGAACTTGATGATCTTTAAGGTCCCTTCCAACTCTAACCATTTTATGATTCTACGTTTTTGGTTTTTTTTGTCTCCAAAAAAGCTTTCAAATCCTGCAGGCCTCCATACTGGATTTGTATTTGTATAATCAATTATATATAACAACCAGGGTTGAGCAAATAGACAATTTCTTTTAATTCAACAAGCCATTCTTGCAAGGCTTTCTATCAGAAAGGTGACTCCAATCTTTCAATACTAATATCTATTCAACAATAAACTTTTCAGAGGGAAAACTTTAAGGGGTAAATGCAAATTATTAACACAGCACTATAAGGAATTAGTAATGAATACAAGCAAAGATCAAGTATGTCATCAATGTGAGACTGTTTTATAGTTTAGGCCTTTTTTATGCCTTATTTGGATCAAATTTATGTGAGAAATTTGCATAAGTCCGGAGAGATCTTTATTATATGATTCACTGTAAGTCATTAGGGCTTTTGTTTCCATATACATAAATGAACTCTGCTGATATAAACCAGAAATTATTGCACTTGATTGACCCTGAAGTTACACATTCTTGGCAAAAAAAAGGATGTAGCGTCTTGAAAGCCATATGCCAACAGATGTAAAGGAGATGAATTCCAATATAAATATGGTTATTATTACTGGTCAGCACTGTGAGAAGCAAATTTTAAAAGCATGCAAGCAGAGAAAGTGAGGAGATAAGATTAAAAGGCAGAAATATTGATCTTATCCTGCAGCTTTCTGTTTCAGCACATCGTTCACTTTCAGCTGTCTCGGTGGTAACCAGCTTTAACAGCTTGAACTTTGTTCTCTATGCTATGGCTACTTCTCTGTATACAGAATGTTTTGCAAAGAATTATGGGGAGGAGACCAAACATCGTCTAAGGCAGAATAGAACCATGTAATTCTGTTAAAATATATTCATGTAGCATCTTGATTAAATAAATTAAATTTAGTTGTACACAGATCTATTTTAATACTCATGGTTAAAGAAATTCCCTACACCAATGTTTTTTCTGGACTTTTTTCAGCAATATGTATATTAATATAGAAATGTGTATATTTTTATATAACTATGTAAACTATAAAATATATATTAATATATAAGCATATAAATATAATTAATAACAAGGATTATAAACAATAAAAGTGGAGCCAGAGAGAAAGTGGAAAGAAGATTAATCTTTTAGAATCTTTACCTAAGCATATTAAGCAAGCTGTGATACTGTAATTTGGATTAACTACTTGGAGGATAACCAAACTATGTGATTTTACTTTCCGAGTACAATGTACTGACAAAGTGTTTGAGATCTGACCTGTACCTCTTGTATTTTGTCGGTACCATCTATCCCAGTTGAGTTAAAGGGATGTTTCCCACTGGCTGGGTCAGTAGGAGCTGTCATCAGCATTTCTCAGTCAGCAGGAGTCATTCTTGAGCCAGTGGGAGCTGTCACAAACCATTCTGACATAACATGTATCACGCTGGAAGTGAGATTGACCTCTCCAACCTCTCTTGCTATTATATGCAGGTAATCGGGTCACTCCACCCGTCTGGTAGCTCAGACTGAACTCAGTTCAGCCATTCAAACCCTGATGCTGCCAGCCTGACTGTCTTTTCAGCTGCAACCTGTGAAACTTCATCCAAATCAATGGAATTATAGTAGTGTGAAATTATGGTGGACTTGCAGAATATGGTCCTTTATCTCACATCGTTTTACCCTGCAAGCCATGAAAGGGACAGTTTCGATAGCATTTGAAAAGACTGCAGGATAACAGCAGATGCTCTGTTACGTGCAAAGCGTTTGACACATGAGGTGTCTAGTCCTGAAAGTGCGCAGAGTTTTCTGTGCAAAAATCCTTTACGCTGTGGGAGGGTCAAGTGTTGCAGAATAGACCACTCAGTGGATGTTTTAGTCTCTGCAGTAGGCGATACTTAGTAGGAGTACTTGAGAAATGGATGTGATTTACCTCTGCCTAAGTTTGAAACCATGAAGTATTTTGTGAAAGAAGTGAGTAAGATTTCTCTTTCAAAAAACAGAATAGTGGTCACCACTTTTAAAATAACTATTCATGTTACCTTGCTTTATCCTCTAGTTCCTGGCTACACTATAGCTGAATACTGAACATTCACACAGAACATAAGACACTGTTGCCTGAAATTTCCTTTTTGGTTCAGGGGAATCAAACCCTACAAAGCCTGTCTTGCAAAAGGAGTTCTACCTTAAAGTACTACCTGGGAACAACATGAGTATGAGTGAGGGGAAACTCATCCCTGGCTCTCTAAAAGCTCTTTCGATGTGTCATATAAGTTTAAAGATTAATTCGGTATCCAGGTACAGTCTGCACTACCCATTACTGGGAGGACCTGAATGGCGTTCACAACTTTGAACCCTATTTTAAATTGTGATACTTATAGAGGCCTTATCTGACAATAGACAGGCTGTGGAAGAGTTCTGTATCTTTCATTTAGTAGTAGGTGGCTAGAATGTTTCCATGTGTAACATCTGTATCTCTGAGCAGAGCTCTGAAGATCACTCTGTGGCACATCTGCGGTAGGTCAGTCTCAACTTCTGTTGCTGAAGTAATTCCACTTCATGCGTAGCGATTACAGAATAAATGGTCCCTGAGATAGCATAGGAGTGTGTGCCACTCTGTGACCTAATCACAAACCATGCTGTATAAAATGAAGAAAGAATAGTCTCCTTTCATATACCATTATCAATATATATTTAGGACAAGCTTTCTCTGGATCATGAATGAGGGCTTAGTCAAATGGAAAGTTCATATCTGGAAAGGCAAAAGGGATAAATGGTCTCTGGTTTTCCACTTCCAACATCAGTGTTTGCACTGTTTTTGTTAACAGCTAAAAGAAAAAAAAAATATTATGAAGCTTTAGGAGCTCCCTTTTTTTTGGTCCTTTTTAACATCAGCTATGAACCTTTTTAACATCAGCTATGTATATGACTGAAGACAGGTTAAGAAAATGGAAAAAAAGTAGGACAAAGTGTTTTTTTAAAGCAAGAGTCCGGATTTCATGACATAGAGCTACTCCTAGTTCTGCAGAGAGTGAGACTAGCGCTACTTCTAATTGGTAAGGGATACTGCTACGGTTCCTGGAGGCACAGGTAGAACAAGGAGACCAACACATAATGGTGAGGTGGTATTGTGAACTGAATTAATGTAGAGATTCTGTGCCTAACTTTCCTTCTAGCATTTGGTGACACAATGGTTTGTATTTTCATGTTTTACTTGGTTGTAACTAGCAGCATATTCCAACAAGTTCCACCCCTGGCTTCTGTACCAGTCTCTTTGCCCTAAATTGAATATTTTGTCTCATAATCCCATTTGATGTCCAGGTTTGCCTCATATTGCCTTTTCTCTATGGCATGTGTTTTTATTTGGTATAATTCATACCCATATTAAGTTCCCCTCTGGATTGCAGGTTTTATGTGGTCTCCTACACTGTTTTTTCTCTTCTTCCTCCCCTTCCAAGAATATTCCACATATTCATTATTTTCTCACAACCATGGTGATTTCAAAGGAAAATTAGCCAAAATATCAGATTTTAATGGAAAGCAAACTCTGTCTTCAGATTGCTACAAATATCTAAAGGGCTGGTAAGTAATCCTTCCTTTTTGGGACAGATCTGAGGTGTTATTCATGTTGCTGAATGACAGAATGAAACAGAACTCCAACAAGGTTGATCACAGCTCTTTCTATTCACTTAGCCCACAATGAAGCAGCATGTGCTAACTAATCCCTAAAAATCAATCAACCAAGCAAACAAGCAAACAAAAACAAACCCCCAAACCCTAGAACAAAACTAGAGGAGCAAAAATCATGAAAGCATAAAGAAACAAAAGAAAATTTCATCATCTTTTTCCTTGCCCCATGTAACTTTCAATATAATTTATCCAGACTAGACCCCTTCATTTTTTTTATATTAATTACTCAACATACACCATATAGACAGGAAATGTGTGTTCAAGGACCACTGAACACTGAATTTTCTGAGTGCATCACAATTACAGAAACATCTGTGCTAAATGACTTTGCCTTGAATCACTGTGAAAATTTGCTCTGTTCAGCAGCTTTGTACAAATCTTGAGTCTTGCACGTGCTGAAATGGTAATGAATGTTGTTTTTCTGGTTCAGTCTTTGTGACTGCATGTGACCAACATGAACCTTGTGTCTCACCATCATGTGAAAAACATTTTCCTTTTTCTATTTAACAGTCAAAAACTGTCGCCATTATAGATTTATTATAGTGACATACAGCAGAAGCAAATTAATGTTTGAAAACCACAGATGGGTGTATATATTACATTGTAGCTGTAGAGCCACAGAAAGGCACAATGCAAATACAAGGAATGCTTTATTTACTTTCTTTATCTTACACTTTATTACCTTCTTTGTCTTTCTTTTCTTAAACTCCAGCTATATCTTCAATGCATGCAAAAAATCACATAGATGGTTTATCCAGCATTATAGACTAATAATTCCATCACAATTAGCATTAGGCTTCCTAGAATTAATTAGTATATGAGGGACTTCTGGAGTTTCTTTAGTTCAACCTCCTTCTCAATGGCCAGCTTTGAAATGAGATCAAGTTACTTCAGCCTTTGCCCAGCCTTTGCCTATTCAACTTGTTCTGGAATTAACTGTTCTTTATGCCAAAGGTATTGCCTGTATCTAGTTGCAATTTCCTCTCCTGTAACTGGTGATCATTGCCTCCGGAGAAGAATCTGGTTCCATCTTCTTTTTAACCCCCATTAATTAGGGGAGGAAGACTGCGTTAATGTCCCTCCATATTCTTTGAGTCTAGACAAACCCAATTCCCTCAGCCTCTCCATGTACATGCCACTTGTTTTGGTGACTCACCTCATTTAAATATTGGTAATTCATTGAACTAGAGGATTCAAAACTAGGTATGCTATTCTACATGCAACACCTCAAAAGCCAAAGTAATTACAAATTCTACTCACCAGTAGACTGTACTTTTGCTCTTTCTACCAGTGTCTTGCCTGAATTAGATCTTAGTACTACTTTACACTGTGTTACACAAACAAACATAAGAACAATGATCCTTATAGAAGAAAACAGCTGAAAAATAATGAGTAAATGCTGCCATTGCATTAATGAACAGAACAGAGGATGATCTGGGGGGACTCAAAAAAGGGCTACTTTGTCAAACAGTAACTTTACAGCTTTGAAGAAAGTTTGTTTTTAAAAAGAGTTAATTTTGTAGAAATCCTACAAGTTGAGATATCTGGAAGAAGGATGATGTAAGGAGGGATGGGAGACAAATATTGAGATAACAGATGTTCTTTTTGTTCTTTTTGATTTCAGCCATGTCTGTGGCCAGATACTGTATGACTGGAAGAGTGATATCATGACCTGGTTTGGTCAAGCTCAAACAATCAGTTCCTTTCAGTATTAGAGTATTAAGTGTCGGTATGGTTAGCACAGTAGGTGTCTCAGGGTAAAAAAAAAATATTCTTTCTATATAAGATAAATATCTGGAAAATGGAGCTGATCGTGTGCTTCCTGTAGGTATATATGAATCCTGTATGGGAGTATGAATATTTATGTATGTGCATATTGCTAGCCACCTCCCTCAAAAAAGCCATTTTAGCTGAGTATCCTCTCGAAATAAAAGGCTGGAAGTCCTGATATTAATAATGACTGCTTGGGATATTACAGTAAAATAATGATTAGCACTAGATTTAAATTCAAAAACTTGGCCCATTATGAAATGCATCCTAGGGATTATTTTAACTACCAAAAAGGTTTTACAAGTCATGAAGACTATAAGAAGCTTATAGCTGAGGAGTATCATAAAGGACTCAAACCTCTTTCTCCGATTGACAAAACTAGGTAGAAAAAGATCTCATCTATTGCCTATTCAAGACATTTTTGTTACTGGATCAGAAAAAAATTTCTTTTCAAGTATCTACTATAGCTCTTAATATCTCTTAAAATTAAAATGCTACCTGAACCGAACTGAAATTTTCTGAGCTGCTGCACACCTGGAAGTTACTCAGATCAGATAGTCTCTAAATCCTGAAATCTTGATAATCCAGATTAATGTCCCAGTTTTGCAGCTCAGATCCATTCTTTAATCATTTTCTGGATGACTGAATCCTTTCAGGATGCTCTGAATTGTCTAAAAAAAAAAAAAGCATTCTGAGCATAATCACGTATTCAGAGTATAATGGCCTTAGGTTGATCATCAGAAACCATACCAGAAAAAAAATTTTCCTGGTGATTGGCATGTAAAAGTTTAATACAGTGTGCCCTGAATTCTGACATTGTTGATGTAGGCAATAAGCACTTGGTCTTATTGCTACACTTGGGCTAAACAAATGGAGTGTTGTAAATTGTGTTTCAGGACACTGTCATTTTGAATGCACCAGAGTTTCTCAGTGCTTTCTTCAGCTAGCACACTCATGTCAATCATCCACCTTTTGGTACATCAGGGTTTTCATTAGTTCTATAACTGCCTGACCTTGTGCCAGACTTGAGCAGACAGGTAGTTCATAACCCTTTACTGTCAGAATTAGCATTCATGATACTACTTAAACTGCAGAGCAAATTTAGAGTTCATTATTAAATGAGGCATATGTTACTACACTTATAACTGATTCAGTCTAGTTATTTTTAGTTTGACCTTTTCTGTATTCATCAAATCAGCTTTGAAATAGACATTGAGGTACCCTTTGCTGTTAGTTATAAAAATTCTTAGAGATTATTTTTTTATGGAGTTTTCTCCATAAAAATTCTCATATATCAGTGGTTTAGTGATATACTAAGCACATTGCTGTTAGCTTAAATAAAGCCAAGATAGGATAGAGTCCTGTGGATGTTAATGATTGTATTCTTCAGCTATATTATCCCTCTGTCTTTTCTGTTATGCTGAAAAACTAGAGTTGTCAGTTCAGGATAGGATGAAAACTTCCACTAAAGATGGGAAAAAATGTGTGAAGGTAAGAGTATAGATATTATTAAACTGCATTTAGTCCTAGCATAGTTCCACAGATAAAATTTCCCTGTTATTATTCTGATTTTTTGGCTATCCCATCCTCTTCCTTCTGAGGCAAAGCACTGAGAACAGAGACACTAACAAACCTACTGGATCATGACAGGCTTAAGAACTGTTTCTTTTCATTTTCATTTCACTGTCTTATATTTCTAAATTTTAACATGGAAAAGAAATCCAGCTGAATTTTTTTTAAAATGCTATAAGCTTATTAAGGAATCACAAAGTCTTTATCCTTAAAAATCTCTTTTTGGTCTAAAAATATCTAAAAAATTGTTAATGAAGCCCTCACTGACTATTTTTCATTAATGCAAAAGATAAATGTTCTGTTAATGTATTAGAATATATACTTGTGAAAATAATAGTATATTGATAAACCATAACATTAGCAAATATATGCAGATCTGATATATTTGTATATGTGGGAATAGAAAAGAAATTCTAATATAACAAGGAGTTAAATCAATATGTTAGCTTATGCTTTACCCAGAATCCTAACAACAGCTTGTGACTCTTGTTCTTTCTTTTTATACTTTTTTTTTTTTTTTTTGTAACTGGTTATGCACCCAATCTAGTAATTACTAAATGTGCAAGTATATTGAACAAAAATTTCAGAGGAATTTAAATATACAACTTCCACTGAAATCAATGGGAACTGATTGATAGCTTCTAAAATTCTTGCCTGTGCTATCATTACCTTTATGGACCATTAAGAGGTGGAAACTACTGCATTTTGTGCTGAATAGAGAGTTCAAAAATTGCATCCTCCTTTATTTCTTTTTTGTCAGGCATTATTGACACATAATAATTTTTTCCCCTATGAGCATGGTTAGGTTATACAACTGCACACAAAAACACTTTGTTGAATTAGCCCTTTGGGGCTTATGGAAAACAACAAAAACTGTAAGGACTGTAACACTGAACTGTCCTGTTTGAAATTCAGGTTACTGTATAAGATAACAGTTGTTCATTCTCTTAATAAAGCTATGTAATATTGCTATATGTCTTATTCTGTTTTCTGCATGATACATATGAAGACTTCACATCCAGCATGATGAATCTAAGAACCTAATTAAGATAGACTGGTTTACCCTCTTGGATCGTTTAGAGAGAGCGGTCTTTCTTGAGACGGTTGAGGAGGATGAATGTAGGAAATTTAGATGAGTAAATGGGACTTACTTTAGGATAAATGAAGTTTGCCTTCCAGCCACTGTAGATGCATTCTCAGATAAGCTAGGCACCTGGTACAGTTACACTGAACCTGGCAAACTGCTTTCATAAAGGTACACTGAGGTATAAGCAGGAAGAAGGAGCACTGGAGCAGAATGTACTGCACTTTCTGGGGAACTAAATTTGGTCATACACTTAACTGCTCCTTCATGTGAATTAATTTGCAGAAATAAAAAGACTTGTGATGAATGATGATGAATACCCATATTTCATTTACCTGAGTGCACATTTTGGTTGTCTTCTCTGATCAGCCATTTTTTCATGGTTATTCAAACAATAGAGATGTGTCTGCCATGTTGACTTGAGGGAAGCAGTTTGATTTCCGATTTCTTTTTTAGCTCTGTTAGTAATTAAATTCTAGATCCTGAAGACTGTTTTTCACCTTTTTATGCATGTAGGAAGCTCCCACAATACTTTAAGTGCTGTAGTAAAAACCTAAGTAATATACAGAATTCAGCATAAAACACATCACAGTTTTGTTTATTTTTTGACAAGATTTGTACACATGTTGCTAACAGTGTTACTTTTCATTCCTTTAGAATGTTTCAACTAAATAACATATTAAGCTCCATAACCATTTAAAGACATGTAAGTATTATTATTAGTTGAGCACTGTTTATGGAGCTTCACTGACATTTTTATGTACTTTGTTAATTTTCAGACAGCCCAGAGGGACACTCCAGAATGCTTAGTTTAAGTTTCTTACCACTAATTCCAGAGGAAACTGAGGGGAAATTTTGGAGTATACAATCCAGACTCATTCCCCCTATCTTCATCAGAGGATAGGCACTCAGGGTTTCCTTTTGGTTCAGCTCTTTCCTTGGTTGCTCCTTTACATAGCATTTACATAGGGTTTGGGCAAATAAGTTTTCTCAGATCTAGGCTGATTCTGGCCTTAAGTGAGTGATAAGTGCAGAACAGGCACTCTGAAATTACATTTAAACATGCTGAGAAATCTCAGGTCAAGTTAAGGGAAACTTAAAACTAGGTCCTATTTGGAAGCAAGTGAATTCAGTCTCTGCATGGGTATTAGAGAGTCTTGAAAAGGTCTCAACCATACAACTTATGGTCAAACCACCGAATTTTTTTTTATTTATTTTTATGTGACACTTACAATGTCTGGCCAAGAAAAACCAGAAAGATTCAGAGTCACAGAGAAAATAGTTTTTATTTGTAGAAAATGTTAACAAAAGATATGAGTTCTTCCACAGTTTAATTTTGGAGGAAACTATATTTCCCTACATTTAAAATTAAAGTTTGAACGCAGATTTCTAAAAAAAATGTAAACACAGATATGAAACCTGTAGTAGAGAAAGCAAAAGCAAGAATTAAAAGCATATGTTCTACAACAATGAAAGGAGGATCTTCTTTCATAGAAATGAGAAATGTTGGCACTAATACTGTGCTTTTAAGTGAGATGCCACACTTGGTGTTTCAACACAGAACAGAAATGCTTGATGGTACAAAATTGATTTCCATACTTATCCTCATAATAGTAGACACATCCCAAACAATAATAATCTATGACCATTTGAACTGCAGATTCTTGACTACTGATTTTCTCTTTCTAAATTATCTATTTCATAAGTATTCTTTTAATTTTTTTTTTTCTAATTTCAGAGCATCCAAATATTCAGCTAAAGAATTATAATAAATAATCAACCAAAGAATATTAAAAACTAACTGCTTTTAAATTTCTTGGGGCTCTTTGAAAATTGCAAGAAGCTTCAGACAGCTTTTTTGCCACCTGCTTATTAATTTCAATTTATTAATGATTTTTTTCCCTAAATCTAGGTATGATTTGCAAACATCAAAAAATTAAAATCCATTGCCTCCCCTGCAAAGAGAATGTGCACCATTTTCTGCTTGAAGTTCACTCTGAACTTCTGCCTGCTGTTTTAGTAACGCTTTTGTAGCCCTAACAAGGTGTTATATCTGGTAAGTCAGCTCTCTGCCATGAAGAGAAGGCAGAAAATATAGCTGTTTAAGTTTCTTACAGTATAGTCCTTGAATAGATGTTATTTGAACTTTATCAAATAAGTTTATATATTTCTACACTTTAATGCTTGCTGCTGTTGCTTGCTTTATTTAATTTATTTATTTATTTATTTTAATTTGGTGGAAAAATGTAATTTCTGAAAAAAGTGTTGTCTTGGGAATTACTTCCTTTTTCTTCAGACAATGAGAAGAGGGGGTGTGTTGGGAGGGAATAATTGTGTCATCTTTGTTTTCACCCAACACTAAAACATTTTGATTTACCACCTAGAAGAGAAAAAAATTTTCCCTGCTCAGTTCAGTGTTGATGTATATTCCCAAGCTGCTCTGGTACCCTTGAAGATTCCTGTCCCTTTGTGCCTCCATTGTCCTCTGGGGCTGGTTGCATTGCATCCTTCTTTACAGGTTGCAGCCTTTTTTCTCCCTGAACCAATATCATGCTGCAGGTAATCTATGAATAAAGTCTGGTTTATGGAACAGAATTAAAAGAGAAAGCAACTGAACTTCAACTCATAAGAGGAATAATAGCTATGCAAAATATGGAAACTGAACTAATGTAAAACAAAATGTTCTGTTATTTTTCAAAGCCTGTACTTAAAGCATACTATGTAGAACAACAACAAAAAGCCATTTAGTTTTACTTTCCTTACGTTACCAAAAAATGCCTGAAATATTTATGGTACAGGCATCATGTACCATTTTTTTTTTTTTAGGTGAAGTAGTAAGAGCCTTGCAAACTCACATCACAGGCTTTAGCTGCAGCTTTTTCAGTAAATTTCCTCGTGTACTCAGACTAAACCTCCAGGAGCTGGGAATCACTCAGCAGTAGGAGGTAATGCAGCAAGCAAGGAACTATCACAAAGTGCTTGTTATAAAGCTATCTTGAAGATGAGCCCCCTGTTCAGGTTTCAAAGATCTTTCCGTTCTTCTATTTTTTTTTTTTAACCCTTCTCTTTTAACACGATGAAGGAGAAAGAAGTGAGAGTAGACCGAAAGAACACCAAAAGTCTCTATTACAGGCATTGGTTTTAGGTCTATTCTTTCCTTTTTCTCCCTATCCTATGCAGTGGATTCTCCAAATTTGCTCCCAAGGAAGAGGAATAGTGGTGGTCACATCTGTTTGGGGGCTGTATTCAAGTAAATCCTTATAGGATAGAGCAGAGGACAGAATAGCCTCCAGAAATTAAGCCTCCAGCTCAAACTATGCTGACTTTGTTGACAGATTCTTTAAAATTGGATTGAAGCCAGACTTCAAAGAAGAAGCTGAGCTCAAAAATGAAGCTTTATTTTTTTTTTTTCTTTTCATGCAGAATGGAGTTTAAAAGTTTACCTGATCTGAAGCAGTGAGGTTTTTTTTGACACAGGTTTTGCTTTGAAGTCCAGATTCTAGAAAAGGCATATCAATTTCAAAGTGTCTATAGGCATAGGCAGAGTCGACCGGGTTCAAAATACTAGGATGTAGGTAGAGTGAATGCTGTACACATCTACATGGATTTGGGAGGGAGGGAAGTTTATTAGCATTGGAGATAAACTTGTAATTTTGAAGCAATGAACTATCAGCATCAGAAAATTTAGAATAATCAGATAACTTTAAGGACAGAAGATGAAAACAAATTATGTTTGTCATCCCTAACTATGATAGTCACTCTTCATCTGTGAATATCTTTTTTTCTGGAAAATATTAAATAAATATTGAATAAGACATTGATTTAGAAGATCTAAAAATGTATTTATATTTACTTGTATAAGATTCTATCCTCAACTGACTGAGTGGATTCATAAAATCTTTTCCTTTCTAATAGCAAATCTTTCAGGTCTGGAAGTGGGAAACTAAGTAAACATAGGTGGGTTCTCACAAGGAGGTGAAACCTGACATTCTATGACAAAATGACCCCTTTAGTGGATGAGGGAAAGGCTGTGGGTGTTGTCAGCCTAGACTTTAGTAAAGTCTTGGATGTTGTTTCCCACTTCATTTTCCTGAAGAAAGTGGCTGTTCATGTCTTGGATGAGTCTATGCTTCATTGGGTAAAAACTGGCCCTGAAAGTGGTGGTCAATGGAGTTAAATCCAGTTGGAGGCTGGACACAGGTGGTGTACCCCAGGGCTCAGTACTGGGGACAGTTTTGTTTAATATCTTTATCACTGATCTGGATGCGGAGATCTTGTGAACCCTCGGTAAGTTTGCAGGCTACACCAAGATTCATGGGACTGTTGATCTGCCTGAGCATAGGAAGATCTCTCAGAGGGATCTGGACAAGATGGATTGATGGGCCAAGGCCAACTGTATGAGATTCAACAAGGCTAAATATGGCATTCTGCACCTGGGTCACAAGAACCCCATGCAGTGCTACAGGCTTGGAAAGTGTAGTCAGAAAGCTGCACAGCAGAAAAAGTCAGGGGAGTGTTGGCTGACCACCTGAATATGAGCCAGCAGTGTGCCCAGATAGCCAAGGTGGCCAACAGCATCTTTGCCTACATTAGAATAGTGTGGCCGGCAGGATTAGGGAAGTGATTGTCCTCCTGTACTCAGTACTGATGATTCCACACCTCAAATACTGTGTCCAGTTTTGAGCCCCTCACTACAAGAAAGACAGTGAGGTACTGGAAACAGGCAATTGGAAGCTGAGAAGTGCAAAGTCCTGCACCTGGAGAGGAACAATCCTAGGTGCTAGTATATGCTGGGAGCCATGTGGCTTGAAAGTAGCTTTAAAGAAAAGTTCCTAGAGTCCTGGTGGACACTAAGTTGAACATGCACCAGCAATATACCCTTGACACAGAAAAGGTCAATGGTATCCTGGGCTACTTTAGAAAGAATGCTACCAGCAAGTCAAGGGTGGTGATCCTTCCCATCTACTCAGCACTGGGGAGGTGACATCTGGAGTGCTGTGTCCAGTTTTGGGCAACTCAGTATAAGTGGGACATTGACATACTGGAGGGATTTCCACAAAGGGCCACAGAGATCATGAAAAGACTGAGGCATCTCTCCTGTGAGGAAAGACTGAGAAATCTGAAACTGTTTAGCTTAGAGAAAAGAAGGCTTAGAGAGAATCTCATCAAAGTTTGTACATGCCTGAAAGGATGATGTAAAGAGTCAGGCTCTTTTCAGTGGTGCCCACTGATTGGACAAAAGGCAATGGGAACAAACAGGAAAGCATCAGGAAACGTTTTTTCAGTGTGAGGGTAAATGAGCACTGGTACAAGTTGTCCACAGATGTTGTGGAATCTCCATCCTTGGCGATATTCAAAAGGTATCTGAACACAGTGTTGGGCAACCTGCTCTATCTGACCCTGCTTGTAGCAACATTGAAACAGATGAACTCCAGAGGTCCATTCCAACATCATCCACTCTCTGGCAATTTACATTATTATTTGAAATTTTACCCTTACATAAGCAGACTGAAACCCAAATGTTATTAATAAGACAAAACCTGGTATTCTTTTTTAGATAAACACTCTTTTTCTCCACTTTTTTTTTTTCTTTTTTGGGGGGAAGGGGTTGGAATGGGGAAGGATAGGAAATAAAACCTGATACTATTTTGTCTTGGTGTTAGTATGAAAGTAAAAAATAGGAGAAGTAGCAACAAAAAAATAATTTTAGATCTAAATGAAAGAACAATTGATAATTCATATTCTTTGGAAATTTTTCATCACTCCAGAGAGAAGGAAAAGTTTTCTGCACTTTAAAACCTAAAAAAAATATGGAGGAAGCCTAAAATTATCTGAAATTTAGGAAAAAGCTCCAGGTTTACATTGATGAGGAACTCAAGGGAAAAGGGATATAAAAAATAAATAAATAAATTAGAATCAATGTGAATAAGGACTGACTATCAAAGAAAACTATCTCATAATTTTCAATAATTGTAAACACAGTGAAAATTATAAAAAAATAAATGTCTAGTGGTACCTTTTAAAGAAAACTTAAAACACATAGATTTTTTTTTTGTGTGTGCCATAAACAAGAAAATTAAAAGAATGAGATAAAAATGGAATTAAAAGATTAAAAGACGTAAATATAGTTATCAGCTATTTTGCAGACAGAAGTGATGGAGTAGTGGGGATAACTAGTACCTTTATTTTATGGTGGAGCTCTGCAACAGAATCAGGGCTGAATGGAAGATCACAGAATCAGAATATTTTAGATTGGTAGAAACAACTACAAGTCTTCTGGTCTGACCCTCTGTCAAAGCAAATCCAGGCTCAAAATTAGATTAAGTTTTTAGGGGTCTTGTTCCAATGAATTTTTAATATCTCCAAAGCTGGAGATTCCTCAGCCTCTCTAGGCAACCTGTGCCAGTGTTTGATCACAGTTATGGTAAAGAAATTTTTCTTTATACCTAAATGGAATATCCCATATTGCGCCTTGTGTCTTTTATCTACTGTCCTTCCACCCTGCACCTGTGGTTCCATCATATTTATACTCACCCACTAGGTAGTACAGTTAGCCCTCATGTCTCCCTTCTTAAAAATGAACAAGCTGCCTCAGACTCTCCTAATTCCTGACCATTCTGCTTGCACTACACCGGACTTGAAAATGCCTTTTTGCTCCACAGAGCCCAACACTGGACACATTTCTCCAGATGTGGTCTCACAAGTGTTGAACAGAGGGGAGGGTAACAATTATTTCTCTTGACCTGTTGACTACCCTCTTGCTCTTCTGCCCTTTCACAGGTCCTTGTGATACCTACATACAGTGCAGAATATTACTGTATGATGACCATAACAACAATTTCTCATACTAATACAAGAGGTTGTCTGTGTCTTAATCTTATTAAAACCATAAAGTTCAAAGAGCTAGGAAAGATTACTGGTTTTATTATGCCCTACCTCTGATCACAGCACTTTCAGAACAGAACTAGTTTTCTCATCTTAGAGCCTAATTCTCTGCTGTCTCATATTTAAACTGAACATACTAGCAATACTTCAGTTTTACTACAGTATAGAGGATAGCAGAGTGTCTGCTCTATCCAGATCAATTTGGACTGACTTTTCAGGGAAGATTTTGATAGCTGATGTAAAATATTTTCATAAACTAAAGCTTTTTTACGTCAGGTGTATTCAATCTATTTCCAGTCCCTAGAATCATCAATGTGATTTGTTCTTTTTAAGATTAGACATATCATTGTTCATGATTTTGTTGTCTCAATTTCGTTTGCAAAAATTCTTCCATTTCTTCTTCTCTGTCATACTTACACTATGAAAAAGAAAATATCTTATTTTTCTGGCCATTATCCTCAAGTCAGGACAGCCTTATGATAAGTCTGCAAGACCTGGTTTCCACAAATTAAGTTCAGAAGGAGCAGGACACATGATACAAACAGCATGCAGGCTGACTAGTGTTTCATTCTGAGTTTCTCTCTTACAGAACATGAGAATAGTTTTAAAACAGAGATATGCTTGAGCCACGAATTTCAGCTCCAGATTCAAATGCAGTTCTTGACATGCTTGTAGGAAAGATTCAATATTTATCAAAATGGGCTCTTTGAGTTGCTATGCAAGAGAAGAATATTTGGTTTCATTTTTTGTTAATGAGTTATTTTTTTTTACCAAAATTTTAACGTCAAATTCAAATATGAACATTTCAGAAAAATAAAAACTAAAACTAAAACAAAAAAAGAAAAGAAAAGTAAAATAGTACTGGTTTTCATCTGTATTATTTCTATGCATGGAGTAGCAGAGAAAAGAAAATTGTGTGATACCTTTAAACTGCACTTTTGATAACACTTTGGACAAAATCTCAAAACAATCTGTTAAAAACCTCATTTGGTGAGGTAGAGAAGATCTGGCTGCCTGAGCACAGCAATTTAACATAATTTCAAATTCTCTGGGGCATCACACCTAATTTCACATGTGACTCTCTGGGAACTAAGTCACATCAGCTGGCATCCTGGATAACCCAAGGTCTCACAACAGGAACTAGTCAATAATGCTTAGGTGTATGAGTGCCCTTGTTAAATCTTTTGTTGTCTGGTGTATTTAACCTGTTTCTGTCTTGATTTTGGCATGTAAGAAGTAGGAGAAATGGAGCTTAACTTTCCAAAGCCCTGTAGACACCTGGAACCAGAAAGTTCTGTTTATAAGGTAGGAGTTTAAATTATTTTCACTCCTCTTAAGATCAATTACAAAGGTAATTTTTCTTTTTCCATCCACAACTATCATATGGGAAACTTGTACCTATTCACTTATCTCACACTGTTGAAGGTGAACCTTATCACAGTTGCATATTTAATAGTTCTGGAATTTTTCCTCACAGTTCTCTATAATATTTTAAAAAGACAAGGAAGAAATTACCACATATTTCCACAAAATTGAGTTGATTTTCAATAAAGTGTCTGGGCAATTGGTACAAAATTTGAATTTTACAAAGACAAGAGAGTTAGAAAGAAACATCTAAAAAAACCCCAAACCAAACCAAAATTTAAGGATACCTAAATAATTAACTGATTAAATAGTTAAAAAAGAGTTTGAAGTTCGCAAGCTTAGAACAATCCAACTGCCTTGGAAATCACCTCCTTTTCTTCCCAACAATGAAAAGCTATAGACAAAATAAAACTTTTCATGGATCTTAGATATTTTTAAATCAAATTGCATGTAAAAGTCTCCAGTAT
>VXBJ01001863.1:106977-119454 GCA_013400055.1 Nycticryphes semicollaris | reverse complement strand
TTTTTTGGATTGGGATCATTATTTACTGTGCTTTCTCACCATTTCCACTTCTGAATGATATTAGGAAATGTACAGTGAGCACACATGAAAAAAAAAACCACAAATGTCTACAGGGAAAATGAATTCCTCACTATGAAAACTATTTGACCACAATCAGTTCTGCAAAAATGATCACACATTTCATGCCTTTCAGATTAATTTTGTGAGTTGTGAAAAGTTTTATATATGCTCTTATTTAAAACAATTCCACTCACCTTGCATTGGAAATATTCACTTCTATTTTATTAACATACTAGACAGTGTACACTCATAGAAAACTGCTGGGCCTGTTACATTGTTTGAGATTAGATGCATTACTCAGGTCCTGAATGTTTATGCATAATTCATACATGCGTAATATGTAACCACACATCAATTGTGCAAGCAGAAAAGCTTTCTGATGAACTGAACTTTCTGAGTGATTCTGAATTGAAGGAAATCGTGATTCTGAATAAAGTGTGGAGTTTAGGTTACAGGGCTATGTTCCTTGGGATAAATGCACAGAAACAGCAGAACAAGCCAGCACACTTCTTTCTACTTGAAAATGCAACAAAGTCCAGTTTTTGTCTATGGATGCCCAGCTGACTCTCCTACTGGCCAGATAAACTCTTTAGAAGGAAAGCTTTCTCTTCCTCCTCCTAGCATTATCACTGCACACCTGTTCAGTCCCCTAATTCCTTCTCTACTTGCAGCCTCTACCCCATTCTTTTGAACTTTCTTTTTGAAGAAAAGTTTTTCCTTTACTTTTTGAACATTTTTACTTCCTGAAACTTTTACTTTTAAAACATTTCCTCTTTCCCCTTTATTGTCAACTTTACAGTATTTATTCTCCAAACTATCTCTGTTTCAGTATTTTTCCTCCCACTGATTAACAGTACCTTAATAGGACTATTTCCAGAAGCACATCTGAACCTCACTCTCCATGTGTGAAAACTCTTATCATTCCTCTTTCTGTGTGTAGATCTCTGTACCTCATTCCCCTGAAACTAGATTCATTCTTCCCAACCCGCACCCCCTTCTTGCTGCTCAAATCTTTCTTCTGTTAAGTGTTCCCTGCAGTCCCTGTCTCAACAGCTGCCCTTCACACTAAACACAAAACCACCCAGTGTATTCCTTTGGGGGTTTATTTGGAGGTCTGCATTTTCTTGAAGTATCACACCTCATGTAATCCTATTTAACAGCATAAGACTATGCCATTATTATACACGAACCTCTGCTACAGGCACAAAATCTAGTCCTAATTTAAAATGCTTAATTGTTAAGTGTACTTGTGAGTTGCAATTCAACTGATCTCTCTCTAAGAAGAGCATCAGTATAACAGGTTCTGACCATAAGCAAGGTTGAGAGAATGTTCTGATTAATTATTTATCAGCTACAAGCTGGACTTCATTAGAAAAGATTTCTGCCTTCTCTAGAATATTACAATTTTTGGCCGGAATAAAAGTATTTTATCTGCAGTTATAATTTAAATCTTTCAGATAAACATAGGTATCATGTTGCTTTTCCCTGTTTGATTAAAATACTCATGTTTCCATATCCATTCTATCTGATGGATAGCTTTCAAGATTCCTAGTGCTGTTGTTCTCTGGGGTTGTTTTTCATTCGAAAAAAAAAAAAAAAAAAAAAAAAAAAAAAAAAAAAAAAAAAAGAAAGAAAAAAAAAAGAACCCATAGCATATCTTGGGCAACAACTGACACTACAATACTGCCTAGAGGCAAGAGAGTGATGAAGCAACAGTACTATGATGTCTATAAAATACGTGACAACACAGAAATATTTGAGATAACATCATTCAAAACACATTTGGTAACTTTTTTTTTTTCATCAAGAAGTCCAAAGTTTGTAAAAGATTAAAAGGAAAAAGGCTCTGGCTAAGAATTCCTATAATACTTAATTTGTCAAGTTCAAAAAAGCATTTTATTTTATTTGTTTGTGTTGGATCTGTAGGGAACAATTGCCTGTGAAAAAAATAAGTAAAAACAAATGAAGCAAAGCATGAACATATATTTTGTGAATGTCACTACAAACAAGGCTGAAAAATGTTGAGCTAGATTGTTCATTTCATAGAATCGTAGAATAGCTCGTACCCAGGTTGGTAGGTACCTCAAAATATCATCTGGTCCAACATTTAGTGGAAAAGGGAACCCAGATGAGATTATGTAGTGCCCTGTCCAGTCACATCTCAAAAACCTCCCATTATGACGACCCTGCCACATCCCTAGGGAGGTTGTTCCAGTGAATGATCATACTCATTGTAAAAAATTTCTTTCTTCTGTCAAGATTAAATCTCTCCCAGTGCAACTTGCACTCTATCCTTTGTCTTCCACGTGCCACGTATTCACACTGTGATGAGGTCTTTCCTGAGCCTTCTCTTCTCCAGGGAGAAAAGACCTGATTCCTTCAGTCTTTCCTCAAAGGTCAGGTTCTCCAGCCCTTTGATCATCATTGTAGCCCCTTTTTTGGACCCTCTCCACTCCAGTTTGTCCACTTCCTCCTTGAATTGTGGGGACCAGAACTGGATATAATACTTCAGATGGAGCCTGGCAAGCACTGAGTAGAGTCATTCTAAGGTAGTCTCAATAGTTGCTGTAAATGATATGCCAGCATTTATCAGGGAACAGTTAGATGCCCGTGGCAGGGGGTTTGGAACTAGATGATCTTTAATGGCCCTTCCAACTCTAACTATTCTATGATTCTATGAGTCTATGACATTTTAGCTGGAAAATAAACCAGTATAAAAGAATCTAAAAGACCTAGAATAAACAGAATTAAACTTCCATATTCTATCTTTATTATTACCTCCTCCTGTTCATTGTTTTTTCCTTGATGCATCTCTGTCATTATATCCTCAGAAATATTACAACTTTTCTGTGTGACTATTTTATAACTTCATATGAATCTTCATGTTTCATTCTTTGAATCCAAATACATTGTGTGATTGTTGTTTCATAAATAAATATAATAATAAAGGTAACAATGGGTATCTATAAGGAACAGATCTACTTTGTCATTAGAAAGCTATATAAATGTAAGTGTTGAGATGGATATGTGCCAGGCATATTAAGAAAGGATTTGGGTATTGTTAGTGGTTTATAACTATGCAAACCCAATAATAAATTTAAAAAAAGATACAGAAAAATAGGAAGTGCATAATGATATCCTTGAGAAGATATATTAGGAAAGCTAGAACAGCAGGGGTACTGAGGCAGAGTATCTTAGATAATGAAGTCAAATAGGTTGTCTTCATTGTCGTGCCTTCATTGTCACCTAAGTACACTGTGAAAAATGAAACAGACTTGTCTGATAGAAGTTGTAAACATTCATATTTAATAAACAGTTATTAACACTTTTATAACATTGCTGGTTTAAGTTCATTACATGCTCATTGCATTACAACGTGTTTATTTCCTGTTTCATTTCTCCACTGTCATTGTGTATTGCAAGCTTGTACAAGACAGGTCCATTTTTTATGTTCTACTGTACAGTATGTGAGTAACGTTCAGATCTTAATGGAAGTGTCACATCATTTTCAAATCAAATTATCTCATTTTAACAGCTAAAGAGAATCAAATTAATCAGAAAAAAACAGAATACAAACAAATACAAATGTTGTGGTTCCCGAAGTGTTGACTGAAATACATGGAGGTCATGTTTGCCAGTTAGCACATTAAATGGAAAGTATAGGCTTTCTAGTGTGCTCAATTAGTTATCATTAGTAGTCCTATACTAGTAAGGTACATGAAGATTTAAACGACCTAGAAAGTGCACAGATCAAGTGAATATAATTGCATAAACGGTAATATGGACTTTGGTCTTTTTGGTTTTGTTTTGTTTTGTTTTTCTCATTAGGTTATTAGATATTGGGACACAGGAACACACAGAATCTCAGAATATTTACTCTGATTTATCTTTACCTTTGAAACAAGTAAAATCTTCATTGCAGAGAGTTAAAGCTAGAATTTCCTACAAGATTACATCACAACATTTTGGGAGAATCTGGACAATCAGGAAGCTCTTTGGCCCTATTTCTTTATAAATCTCTTTTCTAACTTTCCTGCTGTGCAACTAAAATACGACAATATATCTTACTTTTCTAACACACTTCATAAGCACAAGCTGCCAGAAATAGGACATTGAGTTCAATTGTATGAGATACCTAGCATATCTGTTAATCTTTAGCCACTTCTTTCTGCACTCCAAATACCCCCTAAAGCTGCTCATTATCTCCAAAGCATCCATTTCCAGTCTGCCATGGAGTTTAGAATTACTGATTCAGGAAAACAGCAAAAAAAGATATGCAGACTTGGTAAAGTTTCTTAAGGAATATAAGACCTTGGGTGTCTAGCTAGGAGTACCATAAGCACATACTATAAGCATAATAGTGACTTAATGCTATCAACTCTAACATCAGTGGCATGTTATACATACATACAAACATGGATATATACACACATTTCTTATTTGTATTTATATGGATATTTATATTTATATTCACACGTATATATATTTATCTATTTTAGAGCTGAATTTTAAATGCTGTACCCCTTTCTATTCAGGCCTCCATAAGGAATCCTGTTATTGGAAACTTAGCATATTCAAAGCCACATAAGGATGCCTCTCTGATGTTATCTTTGACGTTTCTTGTTCTACAAGAAAAATTTCACAGAGTTTAAACTATAGCATGGCTCATTTGTGTAAGTTATCGATCCTGGAGGACAGTTAAACATCTGCCATTTATTTGTCCTTGCCTTATTACTGGCCATGCATTTTTATAAATAGGTGAAGGAAGTTTTGTGTCATTTTGATGGAACAGGGTGGATTCTTAAGTAAATATATGACAATAATTACTATGATGTGTATGGAAAAGTGATGTACTAAAACAGACTAAGAAAGATTTTTTTTCTTTCTCAGTTAAAAAAGAAATATGTACAGTGATCTTATAAATAGAGAAAAAGTATAATGTCTCTTTTCATGCTAGCATAAAATTGGGGGGAAAACAATTTCCCAACTCTGATCAAAATAATCATCCATATTAAATAAGAATGGAAACACAATATATCTTCAATTTTTGTAAATAAAAACCCCACTGTGAACTGTTTAGAATATTAACAATCAAGTTTCTGGTATATCAGGATGCTCACTAACCAATTTCAGATTAATTCTCTTAATTGAAACTAATTCCAGTGGTACTTTAGTGTTGAACAGCACATGCTCAGAACATAATTTCTTATGCAGGATTTCCCCATGAATATAAAACACCTCTATTTTAAAGTAGCTAAGAGATTAATACTCATTAAGGATTAGTGGATTTTCAATATTCATTTTTTTAATATTTTTTTTTTAGTTAGGAGTGTCAAGACCCCTGAATATTAAGCTGTCTTTCAAAAAAAGATACTGTTCTTCAGAAATGATTATTTTTGACTCTTCCAGCCTCCCCTGGAGGAGCAAAGCAGTACACAATCATATAAATTCATCTAGTTTCAGTGGGTAACAGTGACAAGTATTTGAAAATCTATGTAACAGGGACATATTTTTTACTATTGTTACTGTAACAGATGTAAAGTTTATTGTCTGAGAAAGACTATTTCAATCTAGCATTGCCATGCAAGTGGTGAGCTGTGATAACCACTTCATATGGAAAATGAACTTATCTTGATTTACTGCCCTTACTTCTTTTCCCAGTTTTCCAACCTGTTGCATTGTGTTATAAATCTCAATTGAAATTTCTATTAGAGTTTCAAATTACCGTTTTGTGCAGGAACTGAAAAAAACAGGAGAGTAGAGTTTTGCTCTTCATCTCGTCATTGACCTCCAAAACCAGAATCATTGTTTGCCATCCAGTATAATTTGCCATATATGACATTGATGATTACATTCTATCTGGATGAAAATAATTTTAAGCCATACTTTGGTGTATCAAAGTACAATTTTTACTTCACAAAGTCTCCAGTCTTTATTTAAAGTCTTCAATGTTCAGAGAATCATCACTTCCATTTCTGATTTCTGATTTGTTCTCAATGTTAATTGCTTAACAATTTCTTTGTCCCCTGTGAAATTGTGTCTTTAGCTTCACTATCTCTGTCATGTCTTGTTTTCCTCAACAAAAATGCTTTCTATCCATTAGAATTCTCTAACCGTGGAGGACATTAAACATTTTTTAAAGTCATCCTTTCCCCAAAGCATATACAGGATGGGCAGAAAGTCTTCAGCCCTGACGCCTTCACTACACAAATGCACTCACATTGCACAGCATTGCTCACTAAGTTAGATGTAGGCTGTACCAGTCAAGTTCCTGTAGCTGAAGGATAGAAGAAGGAACCACTAAGACTAACTCAGACTCTGTTTGGCTGAATCATCCTTTGATTTTGTTGAAAGAACCTAGTTGAAGTATGTGAAGTTGAACTGGGGCATATCCAAAACTTAACCATCTTTAAATCTATTTAGCACATATAGGACAGAATTAATGCATTTTATCATACAGTATATTACATTTTTGTCATATAGTACCATGACAAATTCCTCATAAACATCATAATATTTGAATAAGAGCAATTGCATTTTCCCATAAAAGCACATTGACTGTCAGATTAATTATCTTTCTAACCTCTAGTATGAATGTAAATATGAACACCCTCTCAGATTACTTTTTCTATTGCTTGTTTAAAATTTTTGTCATACTAACCAGCTAAATCTTATTGGTCATTCCACTTATTCTTCCTGCTACAATTTATCTCATATTCAAATATTAAAATTAATACCTTATCATCTCCTTAGCCCACTCATGAATTGAAGATACGGTGAAAATTGCTGGGTGTTTACAGACTTAATGTTGTTTATCCAAAGATGCTCTTTATGACTTCTTTGGAATAGGAAATGTTTCATTATCTCCATGTGAAATGTATCTCTCTATATAAGCATATATAAAAAACTCTTTTATCATTTGCAAACTAATAATTCTTAACATTTCATCATTTTCTGCATCATTATTCCCAGATTGCCTTCTCTAACTAGTAATTGGCTTACAGATTTGTCAAAATTTTATGATTGGAAAATTTATTTCAAATTAATTACAGTGTATTAATAAATAACAATTGTCTCCACAGCTAGTCGATTTGTAACAGACATGTTAAAATAATCCAGTTGGATATTTTAAATATTTCTATTTTCATTCTTGTTAAGTTGAAACAATAACCCTAACTTTTAAATTTTTTAAGTTTTCCTCTGTTATTTACTAATGATTGCAAAACATATGGTGTAACCAATATGTCTGTCTTTAAATACTGTATTTCTATCAAGTACCAATGATAAAGCAGGTATGAAAACTGTGTTCTCATTCACTGCTATTTATTTGTTGCTTCACAAAGGACCTGTAGTATATAGCATCAAAAGTCAGTTCAACAGTATAGACTTCCAGATGACAACTAAGAATCTCACATAAGGCCTAGGTCATCCCGCAGCTGGCAGAAAATAAAAAAAAAAAAAAAATGACACAAAAACCAAATACGTAGAAAAAACATCAGCAAACTAAAGCAAATGTACTAATACACATATACATATATTTTCATGTGTGCATGTTTGTGCACTTCTGTGTATGTGCACATATAAGAAGCTCTTTGCAGCCAAGTAGACAAAATATAGTTAGGTAGTTTGACAACTCCATGCCATGTTGTTTGATGAATGGCTACATATTTCATTCTGAGTGGATGAGTGATCATTATGAATTATCCTGGTTTTGTATATAAACAGTGCCTAACACAAAAGTTACAGTCATGCTCTTCAGGGCAAAAAACCCAACCAAACATAATGTATCATCAAATGCAAAAGACAACAATGTTGAAGCAAATATATTGAAAATAGGAAGATTGGGTTAGTTCCTCCTAGAAGAATAACAAAAAAAAATTAAGTTGCAAATATTCTGAGAGCCTTTGAAAATGTCATATAAATGCTAAGAATTTTTATGTCTCCCAAATTAAATTTTGACACCAATCTTCTCTGTCTAAAATGAGCATCACATCAGAGTACATACTGTAACTTCCACCTTCTTAATTCTTTGCTGCAGGTTTTAGCAGTTTCTGTTATTTTAAGCTTCATATCCTGACATTACTCTTCTGAACTTTAAAGAAACTCAGCATCCATCTGTGTATATTTCCAGTTACTTGCTTTGAAATAATTTTTGGCAAAGGAGCAGATAGCTGAATAATAGTACACAGGTGAGGAATTTATTTCCCCAAGGCTGTGCTTACAGTATCTGGTGTATGAAAATCCCTTCATAAATTTCATCAGGTATTTCAGGTCTCAGATGTCTCAAAGGTCTCAAATTTCAGGTCTTCTCTCCCTTGACATATGTTAGATAATTCTTCTTGTCAGTCACCAATAGCTGGAAGATTATTTCTCTATTGTCCAGTATGATACTGGCTCTCAATCCAGTGCTTGCAACTGGAATTTGTAACCTATTATTTTTTAGATACTATAAATAATATGTTGGACCTTTTTGACACTTATTAAGGTGTCCTCACACTCTAATGCTTGGTTTGGGGTATTCTTAAAGTGGAGACATCTGGCTCTGAATTTATCTTTAGTCAAACAAAGAGGTAAAAGGCAAAAAAATCCAAAACTGTCAAGGCAGATACATTTTTTCCTTTTTTGAAAAGAAAGATAAAAAGAAGAGAAAAAAAATTCTTAATCTCTTTATACTGTAATTAATCTAACCTGAAAAGTTCACTTTCTGCAGCCAGATGACTTCCAGAAGTCACTTTCCTCCATTTATTTTTCCAGATTTTTTTCCTTTCTGAGTATTATGTATCTCAGATTACATCATAAAGAGCTATTTTTGCTGCTACATGTTACATATTATGACATTTTTTTTCCAAGATAATACATCTTCTCTCCTTAAATGTCTCCCCTTCCACACCCATCCTCTCATTCCACCCCTTCTTTAACCTCAATATCCCATAAAATTAATTTGTCTGTCAAAGTATAAATTAATAATTTCATTTCTTTGGAGATGCAGATACTGCTTTTTGAAACCATCTGTACTTGACTGGTCAATTATCTCCATGACTAAAGGATAAATTAGATAGGCAATTTGTAATTTTCAGTATGAATTGTTTCTGTCTAGTGAATCATAGAATAATTTTAGTTGGGGACGACCTTTAGAAATGATGTAATCCAATCACTTGCTCCAAGCAGAACTACCCTAATAGGTCACGTTGCTTAGGGCCTTGTCAAACCATGTTTTAAAATCTCTAAGTTCACAGGTTGGACAGCCTCTCTGTGCAGGTTGTTTCTATGTTAAATCACTCTCACTGGTAAATACTTTTTTCCTTATATTGGAGTTGCCCTTGATACAACTTGTGATTTTTGTGTCTAGTCCTTTCACCATGTGCCTTTGGTAAGTCTTTCTCTGACTTCTCTGAAACTGTCACCTTCAAAAGGCTGAAGCCAGAAATTAAACTTTCCCTTCTCTTTAGTTTTCTGGTCTCCATGCTAATTATCATGGAAACACAGAATCATAGAATTGTCTAGATTGGAAGGGACCTTTGAGATTATTAGTTCAGCCATCAACCTAACTCTGATCAAAACCAAGATCCCATCACTAAATCACATCACTAAGCACTATGTCAACCCATCTTTTAAATACCTTCAGGGATGGTGCCTCAACAACTTGCCTGGGCAGCCCATTCCAATGCTTAATAACCCGTTCAGTGTAAAAATTTTTCCTGACATCCAAACTGAACCTCCTCTGGCACAACTTGAGGTCATTTCCTCTTGCCCTATCACCTGCGATCTGAGAGAAGAGATTGACCCCCACCTCTCTACAACCTACTTTCAGGTAGCTGTAGAGAATTAAAAAGTCTCCCCTCACCCTTCTCTCCTCTGAATAACCCCTGCTCCCTTTAGCCTCTCCTCATAAGGCTTAGTCTCCAGACCCCTCACCACTTTGTTGCCCTTCTCTGTACTGCTCCAGCACCTCAATGTCTTTTCTGTGGTAAGGGGCCCAAAACTGGAAAGAGTACTCAAGATGGGGCCTCACTAGTGCCAAGTAGAGGGGGATGATCACTTCCTGAGTCTTACTCACCACACTGCTCCTGATACAGGCCAGGATGCTGTTGGTTTTCTTGGCCATCTGATCACACTGCTGCCTCATGTTCATGAAATAGAATTAAATCTAGTTCTGTCAGCTTTTCCTTGTGCAATGCCTTCTCCAGCCCATTACTCATCATGGTCTCCTACTATAGGACTCATTCCAGTCTGATGGTGTCTTTTGTGTATGGAGTACAGTCCTGAAGATGCAGGTTTGCATGTGCCAGGTGTAGCAACAGCAGCAGCAGCACCCCCATTTCACCTTTCCTTTAGGAATACTCTGCCTGTCCTAACTTGGAATTTAACTGCATTGAAATTTAAATGATCATCAGGTTTTGATATTAGTAGTTCCTTCCTCCACATTAATATTATTTAAAAAAGCAAATAGCTTTCTTATGCCCTCTCACAATTGTGAATTTTTAAAAACTGTGGGGGTAGATAACACCATTTCTTTTGTCTCTCTTTCTTCCTTGTCTCACTAAATAAAAACAAAACAAGTAGTCTGGTCTATAAACTGCCACATATATCTCAAGGTAATCACCCTTGAGTCATGTAGCTCAGGCTGAATGAACGTTTTATCTTACTATTCATATTAATAAACTAAGGAAGATCATTTATTTAGCCCTGAAGATAAAGAGGGAAGCCAGAGCCATTCAGGAAAGAAAGAAGTACAGGAATTTTTTTGTGTGTGTCAAAGTCTTCATGTGTAAGTAGGAAGAATGAGCCAAGCTTTTGGCAGAGAAGAACAATCAAAGAAGATAGAGATGGCGGGAAACTGAAACAAGAGGTTCCATGTGGTAAAGCTAAGAAGTAGGGCTTTTGAGAAACAGGTTTAAGGAAAAAGTGTGGAAATAAGGAGAGGAATAGAGATTGAGACAAAATCAGAACACATCTGGTCAGGATAGACAAAAACTGAAAGACAAGTAATCAAAGCTAATGACAATTTCTAGCAAACCTCCACACATATCACTATATGTGCTGCTTCATATCCACAGAATCTCACAGATCTTGACACAATGCATCTGAAGGACGCAATAATTAGGACCAGCATCCTGATATTAAACAATGATTTTATTCTGATAACTCTTCAAGACAAACTTGTCCTCAAACTACCCTTTTTTCCATGAGCATGACGATTGCAAAGTGCTTCCAAACCTGAAGTTTAAGATTATTGTGCAGGTACTCAGGGCAGAATGTTTATTGAGAGGGGGAAGAAAAAAACCTAAAACACTGATGTATTCAGATTTTTGGCATAGAGTAATGATCATGAAGGGAATCCAGTCTCCTAAACAAGGTGGTCACTTACTAGCTGGTAACAGTTGGAGCCACTGTTGTAAGTGTCCTTGCAGTGGTACCTTTAACAGAATTGGGAGGAAGCACTGTTTTATTGTTATTATAATCGAGCTGGCCCTTGTGACAATCCCAACACGTGCAGTATTTACTTCTACTGTTCTGCTGGGTTTATATTTTATTTACGTATGAAACATCTCTTTAGTATCTTACAGACATACTAAGTGGCCTTTTCTACAGTTTCTATCCATCACTCGCAAAATTTACATCAGTACACATTTTGATGCCTTTGGGATGCTATGCCCAGGATATTAATCTACAAATATAAGCACACAAATGTGCAACAGGGAGTCAGGAGAAGTGTCCAAAATTCTCACCCAGAAGATTCCTGCAATAGTGAAATGTTTAGTCATGAAGATTCAGGGAAACACCTGTTTCAAGTCTTTTATCTAAAGCTGCTATCTCAAGATCATTACGTCTTCCACGGAGATGCGTGGCTGGACCATGCAGAGAATTGATGACTGAAGCGCACTGCAAGTGCACATAGTTTCAGCCCTGATACCATATCACTCCACAATTCTATTCTAACTAGAGAACAAACCTGCTTTTTGTACTTAAAACTCACTTATCACTTAAATCCCATAATGATTTCCATAAGCTCGAGTAAGGGCAAGAGATGTTTAGCTTAAACTGAAGCACTGGGTAGGTTTTGGTTGGTTGGTTGGTTTTAATCATATGAGCAATATTCTGTTTTTTCAGGTAAAATACTGCTGGGGTTTGGTTGGTTTGTTTTTGAAAAAAGAAAATATGTATCTCTATGAAATATCATTTCTATGAAGTACAGTAATTGCACATCAGAACCAAATGTATTTTGGATTTGACTTCTTTGTTGCCTCATAAATTTGAGATTTTTATGGGAGAAAACAATTTTGACTAGTTATAGGTATAATATACAACACAAGACCTAATATGCATTTGTAAATGGGCAAATTTGCTGTTTATATAGTTGCATAAAATCCTACCCTGGCAGGCACACAGGTGTTAACCTTATACAGCTTTTGAAAA
>VXBJ01001863.1:88242-104146 GCA_013400055.1 Nycticryphes semicollaris | reverse complement strand
TTGCCAAAGATGATGGAGAGTGGCCTAGCAATGACTTCCGCCAGCTCCCTCAGCACCCATGGGTGCATCCTATCAGGACCCATGGATTTATGGATATTTAGATTACTTAACTTGTCCTTAACCCAGTCCTCATCAACTGAGGCAAACTCCTCTTTATCCTGACTTCCTCTGGGGACTCAGGGGTATGGGGCTCCTCCAACCAGCCTCCAGCAGTATAGACAGAGACAAAGAAGGCACTCAGTAAGGCTGCCTTCTCTATATCTTCTGTCACCAGGGCACCCCACTCATTCATCAGTGGGTCTACATTGCCTCTAGTGTTAGTTTTATCTGCAATATATTTGAGGAAGCCCTTTCTGTTGTCCTTGACCCGTTGTGCAAGGTTAATGGTAGAATATAAACAAAATATTATAATGGTAGAATATAAACACATGTATAAAACACCAATATTTACAACACAGTACAAAGTACCTTATTTTGATCAGAGTAGAATAAATTACATGGCTTCTCACTTCTTCTGACAGCAAGCAGGACAAACAGGCAAAATTCACCTCTGGAAGGGTATCAGCACCAAATCCGCTGAGGAGGTAACTCTGCATGATGGGCTTGTTGAAGTGAACAAATATAATAGACTGGAGACTTAAGGTAGAGTACCAAGCCAGAACAGTACAGCTACCACACACAGACCAAGTTCAGTTGCATATGGCCCAAAACATAGGCCATATTTTCATTGATTGTCATAATTGCTCAGGGAGAGACTTAAATTGTTGTAACATATGGTCATTTCAGGTGCAGGTCTCTTATGTAAAGACGTATGTATGGTTATTAAATTCTGAGAAGAAAGTATTAAAAATTGAAGAAGCCAAACATAACAGCTTCGGTCCTCGATGTGATAGCTACACAGGCTTTCTACCAGTTCCACATCTAACCAATGAGAAATTATATTATTGCAGTCTTGGTTTATCAAAATTGTGAAGGCATAATGTGGTGGATAAAACAGAAAATTCCAGTAATCAAGGTTCACCAGTTTTAATTAAAATGAGGAAAAAACAAATAGTCGGTAGACGAAAGGACACACTTTGGAAACCAAAGGAAGTTATCTGTCAAGTCAATGAGACTGAAAGCAATGAAAGGATTCATGACTTAAATACAATTATCCATCTGTATTCCTTGGTAGGGAGTTAGAACTGGAATAAATTGCAGGTTTATGTTGCAGCCTTACCTTATGGGAGGACATTTATAATTTTGTTCCCCTTCTATGTATATGCCTCCTTGAAAATTGTGTAAATTTCATAGCTTTTGTGATCTCTGTCAAATTTATAATGAATCATTCAAGAGATGCAAAGATTTTAAAAAAGTTAAATTGGTAAATAGGTAGCCAAAGTTGGAAAACACTCTCACTTGCTTAGGAAGACAGACTTCATGAAAGTGAAGTCAGATCAAAGAGTAAACGAATGAAGTGAGAAAGGCTAAAAATACAATATTAAACATTGTTAATAAAGTTGAAAGAAACAGCTTTTGTGTGTGTGTGTGAAAACTGGAACAAGATGAAATATAAATGTATCATGGCTCAAAAACTGAAGCTATAATTTGCTTCGTTTTCTACTAAGGATTGTGATATATAGACCAAAACAAGGGAAATAATAACAAGGACATGCATACAGAATTCTACCTGTCAAGACAGAGGCAAATGGGCATAAGGTCTCACTCAAATACAGATGATTGGATAAACTTCCCCACAACTGTAATTGGAGCATCCTATTTCAAGTGTGATATAAAATTTTATAAATTTGCCAAGCCTGAATTGGTAAAATATGAGTGAATATGCAAAAACACTACACTTGAACTTGAGAAGTATGACCATAAAGTGTTCCCAAAATTGATAAAACTATTTTATGTGAATACCATCCATCAATGTGACTATCATCTCTGCCAGGCCTTGACTGGCAGCGGCAATACTTAGGTCCAATTACTAAATATTCAGCTTAGGTCTTCAAACAGAAACCTGAGGGAATTAAATCAAACTGACTGGATACTCAATGAACTATATTTTTCCATTTGCAAAAAGAGAATCAAATGGCTTACAAAATAGTTGTACTGTCTCTTCTTATTGAAGGAAAAGAAAGGAAAGAGAGAGTAACAGAGGATACGACAGTACATACTAAAACAATCAACAAGCTACACAGCTTCCCTACTATTCAGACCATGTGCTGGTTCATAAAAGATATTTTTCTTTCTTCAAACTATAAGGAGTATTTTGGTGAATGCATATTAAGACAGAAAACCAGATTTAAACAATTTTAATATACGTCTGATTGACTTAAATATTTCATGGGCAATATTTTCCAGCTTTGACCCAAAAGCACAAAATTGAGTTGTTCTGTACATTGTTCTCTTTGTTCCTATCTCTACAGACCCTTTCGAGAGTCCTTGGCATAGTTTGAAGACAGGCATTCATTAATAAATTAAAAAGCATTTTTGGAAAGTTTGTATATGTGAATAATTTCACAAACCATTGCACCTCACTTCATTAACCACCAGTCTTTGTTGAAAATCTTAGAAATAGAATTACTATTTGGAAATTCTTTGCCTCAGATCTTGCCTAGCTTCCAACATTTCCCACCTCTGGAAGCAACCTAAATTTCAGCATTTCTTAACTCTTAAAAGTTTTAAATTATTATTTCTTGAGAAAAAAAGTAAGAACACTGAAATTTTAACACTTGGTATGATATCACATAATCATAGAATTATAGAATAGTTAGAGTTGGAAGGGACCTTGGAGATCACCTTGTTCCATCCCTTCCACTAGACCAAGTTACTCAAAGCCCCATTCAGCCTGCATTTGAGCACTTCCAGGGATAGGGCATCCACAACTTCTCTCAGGAACACTTTCCAGTGTCTCACCACTCTCACAATAAGGAATTTATTCCTGAGATCTAATCTAAATCTACCTTCTTTCAGTTTAAAACCTCATCTTATCCCTACATTCTCTCATACAGAGGCCCTCCCCATCTTTTCTCTAGGCCTCCTTTGGGCTCTGGGAGACTGCTGTAAGGTCTCCCTGGCATCTTCTCTTCTCCAGGCTGAACAACCCCAAATCCATCAGCCTGTCTTCATAGGAGAGGTCTTCTATACCTTTGATCAGCTTTGTGTCCCTCCTCTGGACTTGCTTTAACAGGTCCATGCCTTTCCTGTGCTAAGGGGTCCAGAGCTGGATGCAGGGTTCCAAGTGGAGCCTCCCACAGCGGAATAAAATCACCTCCCTGCACCTGCTGGCCACATTTCTTTTGATTCAGCCCAGGATACACTTGGTTTTCTAGGCTGCCAGAATGCATTGCCGGCTCATGTTGACCTTTTTATCTACCAACACTTCCAAGTCCTTCTCCTCAAGGCTGCTCTCTCTATGAAGTCTGTATTTGTGCTTGAAATTGCCATGTCCCAGGTGCAGGACCTTGCACATCACTTGGGTGAACTTCATGAGGTTTGCATGGGCCTATTACTCAAGCCTGTTCAGGTCCCTCTGGATGTCATCCCTTCCCTCCATCATGTTGACCGCACTACACAGCTTGATATCATAAGCAAACTTGATGAGGGTGTACTCAATCCCAATGTCAGTGTGACCAACAAAGATGTTAAACAGCACCAGTCCCAATACCATCCCCTGAGGAATGTTACTTGTTGTTGGTCTCCACTTGGACATCAAGCTATTGACCGCAACTTTTTTGAGTACAGCCATCCAGTCAATTCCTTATTGACTGTGGTCCATGTATCAAATCAATTTCTCTCCAATTTAGATGGGTGATAAACTCAAAATAAACTTTGTTCTGACTAAAAAAAAAAATGTTAGCAGACAACCAACTAGAAATGAGGTTTATCAAAATTGTTCAACACTCCGACAATGTCAATAAACCACAGGTGCAGAATATATGAGGAATTAATACTGTACAACTGACTCAAGAATTCTTAGCTTTAGAAATGAGAATCCAATATGTGCACAATCACTCAGCTTTCAAGATGAGGGCTCTAAACTTCCAGGAGTTTCCTTAGATAGCATCCTGACCAAAAGAGATAACCCTGACTGTAGACCCTCTGCTCTGAGTAGAACTAACTTAATTTGCCCTTTTGCTGGGCTCCTAGTCAAATCTGATCTGTAGTCATATATGGTCATGTCAGTTTTTATTGGCTGGGGACCATAACTTTCTTATCCCTTGACCAATCTGTGTGATGGTTGGCACTCACCCAAGGGGTGTACATGACCACACTGTAAAGGTGCAAAAAAAGTAAGGGCGTGAAAAGAAAAGATGCAGTTGTCCTAAGGCCCCCAGTCTTTTGTCTACCTGGTCTAGTGGAAGATTCTCCCTGCCCATGGAAAGGACATTGGAACTAGATGATCTTCAAGGCCCTTTCCAACTCTAACTGTTCTATGATTCTGTGATAATTTGATTTTGTAAGCTTCCACAACAGGTACTTGGAGCACCTTCTCCCCTTCCTCCTTCACTGACCTTGGTGCCTGCATAGTTGTTTCTGTCATCATTCTCACTCCTCTCTCACAGCTGTTATTGTGCAGCACCTTTTCCCTCTTCTTAAATATGTTAACCCATAGGCACTACCATGGTTACTGATTAGCTCTGCCTTGGCCAGTGGCAGGTCTGTCTTGGAGGCAGCTGCATTGACTGTGTCCGACAGTGTGGCAGCTTCTTGCATCTTCTCACAGAAGCCACCTCTGCAGCTCCCCCACTGCCAAAACTTTGCCACATAAACGAAATACAAAGATTATTCATTTATTAGATAACTTGAAGGATATATGTGTGATAAATTAAACTGAACTGGGAATAAAATTGGGATACATCACCATGACTGATGTTTATATACTACTAAATTATATGACAAAAATGTTTCTATTTACATAGTACTTGCCTCTTTTTATACTATGGCAGGTAGCAGCCTTTTAAACTCATGTAACAATATCATATTAATGATAAAATCTTCTTTGGGTGCAAGCTGGAACATAGGAGGTTCCTCTTAAATATGAAGAAAAACTTCTTCACGGTGAGAGTGACGGAACAGTGAAATGGGCTGCCCAGAGACGTTACGGAGTGTCCTTCTCTGGAGACATTCAAAACCCTCCTGGACACGTTCCTGTGTGACCTGATCTGGATGTTCCTGCTTCGGCAGTGGGATTGGACTAGATGATCTTTCAAGGTCCCTTCCAATCCCTGGTATTCTGTGATTCTGTGATTCTGTGATTCTTAGATCTCTTGCTCTCAGCACTCTAGTTGGAAAGCCGTTGCAGAGCATTACTAGTTTAATTCCAAAAGCATTCTTCTAATTATGAGGCTAAATGCATTCATGGTCTATCTGTATAAAGTGATCCATGATATTACAATAATTTTTTGAGTGCCTACTTTATGCTACCTGATTTTTCAAGATGACACATACAAACTCAATGTATAATGAGCATGATCTAAAAGATGAACACTAAAGATTAATTATAGACTGTACTGAGTAGCTGATCTCTTCTTTTTCTAACTTCCTATTAGACATTGGCCATCCAAGAAAGAGAATTGACCCTTTGATCCCTCAGCTTTTAGTACTGAGTAGCTGATCTCTTCTTTTTCTAACTTCCTATTAGACATTGGCCATCCAAGAAAGAGAATTGACCCTTTGATCCCTCAGCTTTTATACTGAGCATGATGTGGATGGGATGGAATACCTTCTTGGTCAGGTTTGGGTTACCTGTCCTGTCTGCTCCTCCTTACAGGTTAGGGAGGAGCCCTGTCTGCCCCCCATCCAGATTAGTAGCAAATACAACAATGTTTGTTCTACAGTGTTCTATAGGAAAATGTATGGTTACATTTCAATGACCGATAGATAGATTAGATAGCACAATGTAATTTTAAACCAACCATTTTATATAAATGATGTCATATTATACCAAATCAAATGCATATGCTCAAAGAATCAGATAAAAACCAAACTAACAAAAATTACATGGGTTAATCTAATCTATTATTACCTGCCCATGGAACACATATCCTTTGTAACTCTACAGATGTGTTTCAATTGCCTCTAGTTTTGAGACTGTTTGATCTTCCCAGGGAAGATGAGACTAATACCCTGCATCCATCCATAATACATTGAGTTCTGGTTTTATTAAGCAGTAGAGTAGGGACAGTTAGAAAGAGCAAATATTCAGAAAATAGAAAACTGAAACTTTGGCTATTATATGTGGGTATTTCAAGACACAACTACTCATTTGAAGGTGCTTTGAAACAGACTAAGTGTTGTCAAGATCCCCTTGCAAAGGGCAATAATTAAGTTCAGCAAGAAGTTGCTGGTGCTATTTTTTTCCCTTTTTTTTTTTTTTTTCATATTTCATAATATTGGTACAAGAAGTTTCACAATAGGGTCATAGCAGGAAAATCAGTTATTTTATGTAATTCTGGAAATATTCAGACATTTCTTGTAATAACCAAATGGAAAAATCTGGTAGTGAAGTGGAATGCTTATAATGCAAATAATTTCAATAAATGACTGATATTTTTACCTGTTCCAGAAAATGACAGTGAAGCAGACATTTCATGAAGTTACTAAAAAAATAGCAGTTTTATGGAAGAACTATTTTTCTGTATACACAGGCTAAGAATAATATATCTGGCCATGTCTTCTCATGAGAAAAAAATGTCTCAGAATATGTCTGAGAGGTGAAAAGGTTAACTTCCTTTGTGGTAATTTGTGGACATGGATCGTGTTGCTGTAAGAAAGAAATTCAAGTTTTTAACATGTGAGCCTACATATAGTGAGGATAAGGACTTTTGTTAGAATTATTAGCAAAGAACTGTTTCTATTATTAGAAATTATCCAAAACAAATGGAAATGGACCTGAGAAAAAATTTTAACAGTTTATTGTTAAAAAAAATAGTACAAAAGCCATGTAGCAACTTCATTTGGTGGTAAACTGGTCTGTACTCAAAGCCCACAACAGATCACAGGATTTCTAAATTGCTGACACAATGGAACCAACATATGCTAAGACATGAGTGTACAGATGTCAATTTACTTACTTTTTTCTGTCTTTTTATGCAGGAAAAAAAAAAAAAGAATTAGATAAACCTCATTCCCATATATTTAAAGGAATTTTTTCCCCAGATTTTAATCTTGCTATAGAGATTTTTATTTTTCCTTGCAGTGGATCACACTTTTTTTTTATTCAATTAAACTATAAAATTTGATTCCTGTACCAAGTCTTATGCCTCTGAATAAATGTAAGAATCAGCTTTGTCACCTCTTCTGCATCCTGTGTAAAAGTTTATGGCATTATCACCTGCAGTAAATGTCTTCACACTACTGTTTCAAATATTTTATTTTAATCTGCACTTTTTAGATGCTACTAAAATTAATATAGAGGAAAATCACTCTATATTGATCTCCATTAATCCTGACATCCTCAGACAGGCAAATTTACTCTCATAATATTGGAATGCCAGATGGAAAAACCTTAGGAACCTCATCCAATCACCATGGCCTTTCAAAGGCAATTGTGAGTGGCCTTGCAATGACATCAGTCAGATCCTTCAGCACTTAAGGGTGCATCCTAGATTGAGCTCATTTCCTTGCAAACATGCTAAATAAATAGATAAATAAACTTGATCACTGCATCACACAATGAACCTAGTCATTTAATACAATATACTCTGGATTGTGATCACAGAATTATAGAATCAGAGAAAGGTTTATGTTGGAAGGAACCTTAAAGATCATTGAGTTCCAACCCCCCTGCCGTGGTCAGGGACACCTCCCACTAGACCAGGTTACTCAATTTTTACTTATGACTTTATTAAACAATACTCAACCTAAACAATTTATGTCCAATTGTGCATTTGCACTGAAGAACAAAACCAGAGCTCAAAGCTGCTGTGGTTTCCTAGCAAAGGAGAAATGACTGAAATTATACAGTCTTCAGAGAACTGGTGATTTGACAAGGTTTTTTTGTTTATTTATGCATTTGTTTGTTTGTGAATATTAACTGAATGACCCTCTTCTTTCTTACATCACCCAATGAACTAGAGTTGCTGTGCTCAGTGTGCTACGGTAGCTAACCCTGAGATGGGCTGTTTTGATGTCCCCTCCTCAGCCCTCTGCTTGGGTCTAGGGAGCTCAGCCCCTTTCACTTCGGTTTTAGGTGTGATCCAATTGACTCCTGCCTGGTTACAGCATCTGACAGAAAAGGTCATGTTTATTCAGCTGCTGCAGGTGGGAAATTTATGGTGGACACCCAGCATACTGGGATCTGTTTGGCTGCTCTCACAATATGGTACTTTGCTGCTTCCAGCTTTTCAATGCTGAAGCAGTGCTGTTGCCCTTGGCAACCACAGCCCACTATTAACATGCAGCCATTATGTTGCAGAAGTATTGAACAGCAGATGAAAATGCTATTCTGTGGTAATTTGTAAACAATACATAGCATGAGTATCACTAAGGAAGATTTTCTAGGGACAAAGAAGGTTTTAGATGCCAAAAGCCATTCTAGACTTTTTCAGGCTTAAATTGTCAAATATATAAACACACACATACAAAAAATATTTTAATTAACATTATAGATAATGTAGTATTTTTATAAATTCAGAAAGAATCGTAAGTATCCAAACTTCATTTTATCATTTAACTTTGGGCTAATTAAAGACAAATGAAATTAAATCAAGAAACTGCTATGAAATGTTCTTCATTAATTCTCCTGGTACAGGTAGTCATATCATAACTGAATGTCAAACCATCATTAGGGACTGGAAAAAAGTAATTTCCCTAATAGAGAAATTAACTAAAATGCCACAGAGTGTTGTTGGGATTTTTTAACTGATCATGTTGAAGTCACTGATTATACAAAACCAGGCTCAGTGGGACAGAGAAAGGTTGATAAATTTTGCAATAACAATGTCTCATAAACTGCCATTTGATTTGGGGAAACTAACTTTTAATCAGGGGTAAAAGACAGAATTCTAAACCACTAACAAAGTATGTTTGGAAGGTTTCTGAATAATCATGAGCATGACAGAATGGCAGAATGGCAATGAGTTAAGCTATCTAAACTACTGCAAATCTAGACCAACAACTAAATGTATCATAACATTTCACTATATTTCAAAAATTCAAGCAATATTTTTTGCCAGGCTATTATGTTCCCCCCTACTGAAGAGGTTCCTTGTGATTTTTGAATATAGGTATCCTTTCAGTGAAATTATGTGAGATAAAGACCAACCTTAAGAGCTCCACTGGATACATTTATGAAATAGTAAACAGCTGGGTTCAGAAGACTCAACTGTTGCAAAATGTTATTCTGATTACTTCAATGAAGATAAGTTTGTTTTCACTTAGTGTAGGAAAAAAAAATATATATAATTCCAGTATAATTCATATAAGGCTATCATCTTAGGTAGACAGCCAGGAGTTTTACATGGCAAAGTCATTCTTTTCAATTCCTCTTGCTTACCTCTATATTTACCAGACTTCTGCTGATACTCACTTAGGGTTTAAAACTGAATCATATTAGAAACTGTAGGAATAAGTTCAAGAGGCCGCAGCCAAGATGCTACGTAACTGAATTTCCTATTTGTGTCTAAGTTCCAAAGCTTTATCAGTGGGATCTGAACTGAGAGTCTCAGAGTAGACAATGTACAGCTTTGTGTTCTCCCTTGTCCTGGACTCACTCTTCAACTTATCTCTGGAGATGTATGTGATCTCCAAAATTAGTTTCTTGGACACTGATTCCATTCAATTGAGTTGTTTCTTCATTACTATCAGATAATCCTTAGCCTTCAGGATTTTGATGGAATTCATCAATATCCTTGGAAAATACTGTTGTTCATCTTACCCACATACTAGGTCTCCAGAGAAGGAGACTCTACAACCTCTCTGGACAGCCTGTTCTAGTGTTCTGTCACCCTCAAAGTAAAGTTTTTTCTGCCTGATCAGATGGAGCTTCCTGTGTTCCAGTTTGTGTCCATTGTCCCTTCTCCTGTCACCAGCCACCACTGAGAAGAGCCTGACCCCACCCTCTGGACACCTGATCTTTAGATAGTTATAAACATAAACATTGATGAATGGTAGGTTATGTAAGCATATCCTTTGTAATCTTGCAAATGTGTTGTGGACTCACAGTTGTGGACTTATGAAAATGGTGGCTATCTGGAGTTATCATTTTACTTTGCTGACCAAATTCAGGCACAAGCTCCTAGGGTCTCTGCACAGAATCTGCAGTTCTGTCCCAGTCTGGCCTTAGCACCCAATTCTTCTCTGTTCACTGTTTTCCTCAATAAGAGGTAAAATCTCTGTCAAACTCTGTATGTGACAATCCTCCTCACATCCCAGGTAATAGCAAACCAACAGCAACTACTATGGTGGTTCAAAGAAAGGAAGTGTGGTCTAAGGGATGCAGAGCATTCCATGTTCATCTGTAGTTAAGAGAAGTAATCAGAATAATAAAAACTCTATTTTTATTATTTTTATATTTTTTATTTTTTTACAAATTGTTCCTGAAAGAGGAGGAATTTTTCTGTTAATTTCTACACTTAAATGCATATATCACTTCGGGATCACTCTGTTATATAAGTGAAGTTTAGGTAAATTAACCTCTCTGATTCAGATTATATGCTTGAGATTAGCTGTTTGCAGAATATCCTGGTGATGCTATTAAAGATATAATCATAGAATAGCTCAGATTGGAAGGGTTATTGAAAGCGATCTTGTGGAAAAGGGACCCTAGATGAGTTTACCTAACATGCCCTCCAATTGCATGGGATTCTACCACAGATCAGTTGAAACAGAGATCAGCAGCTCCAGGGTCCAATGGTGTAAAGATGTGTTTCTGCAACATTGGCCCAAAAGCTTTGATTGTAGTCAAGGGATAGTAAAGACTTTAGCCTTATCTGAGTTGTACATGGAAGAGAATATTTTGCAGCTTCTTCCAGGTCTTCTTGTTATGAACTACTTTCTCACTATGTGTACTAATCAAAGGGTGTGTTCCTCAGGAAAATGTTCTTGCAATCTACAGTGAAGACAGATAAGACAATCAGGTATTTAGCACTAGACTATTGAACTGTGACTGAATGCATGTGCCTCATCTACAGTGGCATCTAGTCTTGTTGTGGATTCCTAATATATGGTAGATAAATGATACTTAATTAGACTGTGTTTATACAACACTCAGACAAGTAGGGCCTTGATACACTTATTTGAACAATTTTCTGCTATAGAAATCCTAATACATATAAGACTGGGTGTCTGATTTGATAAAAAACACTTGTTTTTTATCACTTGTAATCTACTGAAAGGAAAAAAGTGGATGAGGAGTACGGATACTATAGGAAATAATTTCAAGTCTTACTGAAAGTAATTGCCTGAAAGTATGAGAGTTAAAAACTAACACATCAAAAGAGTGTCTGACAGCCATCATGGTGGCAGCTAAAAGTGAATGAGATGTGGATTCCTCTGATCTAAACCTGGACTTCGAACTTTAATTTATCATTAAAATCCTGACTACTGTTTGCTGGCCAAAGTCAGAACAGTATTTGACTACATAAAAATATATTATGTAGTTCAAGATTAAGTTATTTTATGGTATAAAATGTTAGAATCGATCAATAGCATTAAAGCTGTGAATAAAACCTGATGAATTGATGAAGACTACATGACACTAAATTGGAATTGCTTAGGAGTTACATATACACAAATAAAAAGAGGAAACATTTCACTTGATTTTGTAACAAATAGACAACCAGGAGAGTTGACCATAACGCTCTTATTAGCAGCTATGCTTTCTGAAGTCTAGATGTTGTGAAATTATAGAAGGCTATAGAGAGAGTAGCTGCAAAGTTAAATAGGATTGGAGAGAAAGTTATTGCTTAAGTTTTCAGCAGGTGAATAGTCATGAAAGTAGAAGATAAACCATGTAGTGATGACAGAGATAAATCCATGAACGAATATAGGGTCAAAAATAATACAAAGGTTAGAAAAATATAAAAGATGATGGGAGAATATCACCAAGAAGAAAAATATGAAAGTTTGAAACATGATTTACTTTGTTCTTTGGTACCAAAAAATAATGATATTATATTTGTGTTTGATACTAGAAATATCAAGTAACAGCAAAATTGTAAACTCCAATGGGAATAACCTTACCTATTTGAAAAATTAAAGAAAAAAGATCCTCTGACTATAAAATTCTCATTATATTACCTAGTTTCACTTTAGCCTATTAGAGATCTTACGAAAACTATGTTGATTCTGTCGTCTTTGCAATAAAAAGGAAACTTATAATGGAATTGAATGCAGCATGGATTTGCTAAAATTTGTTGAAAAATGTTAAAGCAATAAAATAAGATAACTCATTCTCTTTGATAAATTATTTTCTAGACAAGAGAATTGTATTAGATTTCATCTATCTGAACTTCAATAAATAGAAGCAGTATCAGACAGAAATTATCAGCCAATGTGAAGAAAACCAAGATTTGTATTAGGATAATAGGTTATGTAAAGAACTGTTTGAAATGTTGTTGTCAATGTGCAATGACAAAGAGGAAACTATCAGAACTGAATGAGACTAACTTTGGAATTCTTGAAAAATGAGAATATGATGAATAGCTATTATTCTGCCTCTCCGCTCTGCTTGATTCTGCCCTTCTACTCTGCTCTTGTGAGACCCCACCTGGAGTACTACATTCATCTTTGGAGTCCTCAGCACAGGAAGGAGATGGACTTGTTGGAGCAAGTCCAGAGAAGGGCCATAAAGATGATCAGAGGGCTGGAGCACCTCACCTATGAGAACAGGCTGAGAGAGTTGGGGTTGTTCAGCCTGAAGAAGAGAAGGCTCCAGGGAGACCTTATAATAGCCTTCCAGTACCTGAAGAGGGCCTACAGGAGAGATGGGAAGGGACCCTTTATCAGGGAGTGTAGCAATAGGATGAAGGGTAATGACTTTAAACTGAAAGAGGGGAGATTTAGATTAGATATTATGAAGAAATTCTTTACTGTGAGAGTGGTGAGACACTGGAACGGGTTGCCCAAAGAAGTTGTGGATGCCTCATCAGTGGAAATGTTCAAGGCCAGGCTGGATGGGGCTTTGAGCAGCCTGGTGTAGTGGGAGGTGTCCCTGTCCATGGCAGGGCGGTTGGAACTAAATGACCTTAAAGTCCATGAAAATTCAAACCATTCCATAATTATATAATTCTTTTNTATGAGCCAGCAGTGTGGCCAAGATGGGCAGCAGCATGTATCAGGAACAGTGTGGTGAATAGGACTGGGGAAGTGATTGTCCCCTTGTACTTGGCACTGGTGAGGGCCCACCTTGAGTACTGTGTACTGTGCTGGGCCTGTCACTGTAGGAAAGACAATGAGGTGCTGGAGTGTGTCCAGATAAAGGTAATGAGGTTGGTGAGGGGTCTGGAGAGCAAGTCTTATAAGGAAAGGCTGAGGGAACTGACATTGTTTAGCTTAGAGAAAAGGAGGCTTATCACTCACTACAACTACCTAAAAGGAGGATGCAGAGTGGTGGTTATGAGTCTCTTCTCTCAAGTACCAGGAGACAGGACAAAATAAAATGGCCTCAAGCTGCACAAGGGAAGGTTCAGGTTAGATATTAAGAAAAGTTTCTTCACTGAAAGGGTAATCAAGCATTGGAATGGGTTGCCCAGGAAAGTGGTTGAGTCACCATCTGTGGCAGTATTTAAAATTTGAGTAGTTGTAATGCTTAGACATATGGTTTAGTGATGGCTTTTCTCAGTGTTACACTGATGGTTGGACTTGATGATCTAAAAGGTCCCTCCCAATCTAGGCAATCCTATGATTCTACGTGTTGTTTTGGTTTATTTTTAGTGAATTACATCTGTTGACAACTTGAAGTTTGGAGACCATTGTGAAAACTGAGGACTAATGAAATAAACCAGAAATATCTGAATAACCTTGAGGAGTAAATAAAATTTAAAAGCATGAATTTATCAGGGTCTGAAAATTGGAGTTTGATTATAAATTTCTAGATTTTTCCATTGGAAATGAAGAAGAGGAGAAAAAGACTCAAGATACCCATCTCTTAGTACAAAGTGACATTTAGCTGAACTGATGCTAGATACTTATATATTAGGTGTTTGTATCAGATTTGATTGTACCAAACTCCTTTTGCAGTCAGCAAAGAGAAATAGGCTCTTTTAGGAAGTGAGTACTGCAAAGAATTTTAAGCATCTGCCTTTGGATGAGATGAATTGTGCCCTGAGAAATGCTTGCCTCTATGAGGAAATAACGAACTTCTACCTAAGTTGTAAAAAAAAACAAGAATGTTATGTTCTTCCAAAAGAATACTGCCTTGGTTGACTACGACATACCATGGGAAGTGACAATGAAAATGGCAAATGTGCTCTTAGGATGTACAGAGAGAAGCAGTAGAAACAGAGCAAGGTACTAAACTTCTTAAATACTCAGATAAGATTTTATCTGAAATATTCTGAACATAGTTTCCATGATAAGAAAAGTGAACTCTAACTGAAAAATGTGTCACAAAGTATCAGACAAAGTATCAGGTAGACAAGAATAAAAAAAAAAGCTATTTCAGCAATACTGGCATGTAAAAACATAAAATAATGTGCATATTTTTAGAGTGGAGATTAGAAGAGTATTTCTAACCATTAGCAGATTGAAGTATAGGACTTTTTAAAATAATAGTTAGGTAAAAAAAAAAACAAAACAAACTAATATGAAACTTTATTAGTTCATGAAATGGATGCATGTGGCTATAGACAAAACAGGCATTGACATGGTAGTCCTAGAAATCCAATCCTGTTAAAGTCTCTGATGTTGTATTAAGGGAACTATTTTTTGTGAAATATTTCAGCAAGGTCAAATATATGCCTGCAGAGACAGTATGGAAAAAAAAAAAAAACCACCAACTTTTGCAAATGTTAATGGCTCATAAAGAAAGGGCTTAAGTAGGGAAAACAAATATAAAATGGTTTGCAAATTAGAAAAAAATCCCACAACGTTATCAAAATTTGGGAGCATTCACATCTGAAAGAAAAGTGAAAGTGAAGCTTTATGATTCAGTCCCATCCCTAATTAAAAAACATGATTATGTTCTTTTATAATGAAAAGTTAATATCACATGGATTGTGTAATACTTTCTTTTTTTTTACCCTAAGTTAAGATACTAGTTTGTAAATGTTGAACAGATTTGTTAATAAGGAGAATTTTCAATTTACATTTTAATACCTTTTTATGTCATACTCTAATTACAAACTTAAATTATGTTCAATAATTAATAATATCGAGAGCTGGTGTTGCAGGTTGAAATTTATTTTACTGAAATTAACCATTTTAAAGTAAAGTATATAATACAGGATTCTATACCACACTTTGCAGTCCTAAATTTAGGAAGTAAACGAACCTAGCAGGATAGTGTTCAAGTTCAGAACACCTATATTTAGGTGTTTATATGCAAATTTCTGCACATAAGCTAGTTGTCTAAGTTGCCATAGAGATCTATGGAGATTTGACTGGTACAATGAATGGATCCTGGAGAGCTATTAAAATCCAAAGCCTTTAGCAGTGCTACTCTTAACCCACACATAAGAGTAGTGCCATTTAAGAAACCCTAGGGCATCTGACACAAGATGTGGAGCAGCAGCTATGTTGAATAAGCTGAGGCGTTTCAAAGGGCATTAGCTGCCTAGTGTGAACATCAGACTTGAGCCTTTAGGGTAGTTAGCCAGAGAGTAATTTTCTGCAGATACTTGTCTCCCTCTGTGCCTATGTAGGAGAGCATAGGTGATTCCCTATATGGTGAAAGAGAAGGGAAGGGAAGGGAAGGGAAGGGAAGGGAAGGGAAGGGAAGGGAAGGGAAGGGAAGGGAACGGAAAGCTCCGGGAGG
>VXBJ01001863.1:67391-84741 GCA_013400055.1 Nycticryphes semicollaris | reverse complement strand
CTGTCAATCTGACCTCAGTGCGTCAATCTGACCTCAGTGCTGGGGAAGCTTATGGAGCAGATGATCTTGACTGCCTATTCAGCATGAGTTTATGAAAAGTAGATCCTGCTTGACTAACCTGATCTCCTTCTAGGAAAAGGTGACTCCTCTAGTGGATGAGGGAAAGGCTGTGCATGCTGTCTACCTAGAATTTGGCAAAAGTCTTTGACACTGTTCCCTACAGCATTCTTCTGGAGAAACTGTCTGCTCATGGCTTGGATGGGTGTACTCTCCACTTGCTAAAAAATAAATGGATGGCTGGGCGCAAAGAATGGTAGTGAATGGAGTTAAATCCAGTTGGCTGTCAGTCGCAAGTGGTATTCCCCAGGGTTCAGTACTGGGGCCAGTTCTGTTTAATATCTTTATCAAAGTTCCAGAAGAGAGGATCAAGTGCCCCCTTGGTAAGTCTGCAGATGACACAGAGTTGGGTAGGAATGTTTATCTGCTAGAGGGTAGGAAGGCTCTACAGAGGGATCTGGACAGGCTGGATTAATGCGCTGAGGCCAGTGGTATGAGCTTCATTAGTGCTAAGTGCTGTGTCCTGCACTTACATCACCACAACCGTATTGCAATGCTACAGGTTTGAGGAAGAGTGGTTGGAAAGCCGCCTGGAAGAAAAGGATAGGGGAGTGTTGTTTGACAGCCAGCTCAATATGAGCCAGCAGTGTGCCCAGGTAGCCAAGAAGGCTGATATCATCCTAGCTTGTATCAGAAATAGTGTGTCTAGCAGGACTAGGGAAGCGATCATTCCCTTGTACTCGTCACTGGTGAGGCCCAAGCTTGAGTACTGTGTTCAGTTTAGGGCCCCTCACTACAAGAAAGGCATTGAGGTGCTGGAGAGTGTCCAAAGAATGGCAACAGAGCTAGTGAAGGCTCTAGAGATCAAGTCTAATGAGGAGCAGCTGAGGGAACTGGGGTTCTTTAGCTTGGAGAAAAAGACACTCTCTCTTTCTCTGTGAAAGCAGATTGTAGAGAGGTTGGTGTCAGTTTCTTTACGCAAGGACCAAACAATGGGAGAAGAGGAAATGTCCTCACTTGGCTTGAGGGGAGGTTCAGATTGGATATTAGGAAAAAATTCTTCACTGAACGGGTTATCAGTCGTTGGAACAGGGTGCCCAGGGAAGTGGATGAGTCCATGTCCCTGGAGGTGTTTGAAATGCATGTAGACTTGATGCTGAGGGACAAAGTTTAGTGGTGAACTTGGCAGTGTTATGCTTATGGTTGGGATCAGTGATCTTGTAGGTCTTTTCCAACCTGAACATTTCCGTGATTCTATGATACTATCCTCATTCCTTCTCAAAAAAAACAGAAACAAATCAAGCAAACAGCAATACCATCAAGTTGTATATTAAATGAACCTAAGTAACCATGTAATTATTCTCACTCTATTGCCACTGCTCTTTATTGCTCTCACTTATTGTGTCATCTTTCATATTGTAACACTGTAGGCTCTTGGGGAAGGGACCGCATCATTTATTTTCTCTTTGAAGTACCTTCACCACCTCAGGCACTTTGCAAGTAACAAATAATAATAATAAACATTAATCAGGTAATGGGATCAGTAGAAAACACCAGTCATTGACAATTAAAATCTTAGCAACAGTAGGCAGGTTTCTACTTCAGAATTTAGAAAGTTTTTTCTTTCTGGTCCTTTCTAATTAAGAAGCCAACTAATTTTATCCAACATAAAATGCAGGCCCTCTCAAACAGCCTTTGTTTGCCTTTACTTTTTTTTTTTCCTTTAGACTGAAAGAATGAGTGAAATTTACAATCCATACATTTAAGTTGCCTGTGGCTGAAAATATATATCTCTTTTCTGATCATTCCAAATAGCAAAGGTGATTAACACTGAGGTTATTGGTTCAGTTGAGAGCGCACTGAAATTGCTAGAGCTGAAGGTCTATGTTATCAGAGGAGGTGAAGGAATTTGATTTCATTAGTTGCTATTGAAATCCAATGGGTTTTCAGCAACCTAACTAGTATAATCAAGGATGACTGAATACAAGATGACACGGCATTTCCATGCAGCTGGTAGCAAGAGGTACTTTTATACTGCAGCTTATCTGCACTGTAGACAAATAGACAAACAGAAGCCACACAATAGACAAATGGAAGCCCTTTTGCTCCTTTTTCTTTTTGAGTCTTTGCTCTCAAAAGTAAAAAAAAAAAAAAAAAAAAAAAAAAATGTTTTCAATAGTGTTTCTAAATGACCAGTTGATATTAAGACTTTTTTCCTCTGACTCGTAATGACTAAGCATACAATGTATTTCTGCTTATTATCCGTTAACATCTTAATCTATTTGCATCTATATCGAAAGCTTTCATAAAATTATTCTTTACAGCTTTAATTATAGCAAGACACCATATAATGTTGATGAAAGGCCTTTAATTTCAGTTTTAAGCCTTAGAAGAATTTCCAGAATAAATTGTGGAAAGATCTTCTCTTTATTACAACAAATAAAGTGTCTTAATTGAAGAGACACACTTTGGGCACAGATCGTTATGTAATTCTAGTGAATACATCAGTTTAATCTATAAACACTTCCCATTTGCCCTAATACCTATTTTTCTTCTTCCTCAGTTCTATCATTCTTTCCTGCGTAATCTAAAGTTTTATTGTACATAGCTTTAGCTGACTGTTTCCTCCCCCTGACTTTTCTATTCAAATTTTTATTACTAAATATTCTTATATATTAATATTCTTATTTCTACCACTAAATAAGTCAAATACTGAAAACTTGCATGAGCCTACTTTTTCTATATACCTTCCTATCTACTAATGTGCCCTAAACTAAGGTCATACCCCCTTTTTTACTAGTTTTATATGTAAGCTCATAAAAGGTATATGCACATAGCTTCTATATATTTATATATCAATAGATAAAACCTAAATGGTATATATAAATGATTTCTGAAAACTCATTGCTCCAGAATGCTAAGGTTTACAGGAGATAAGTAAAAAAATAAAAGAAGTGGGTGGGGTGGGGAGGATGTTGATAAGTAAAATTCATTAATACATATATATTTATAAACATATACAACAATTCCCATAGAGACACAGATATATGTTCCAATCTTGTTCTTTTTTTAAATTATTATTCTTGTCCAGTAACTTATTTATAAATTGAATTATAACCAATTTGGGACAGAAACCATGTTTTATTTCTACTGTGAAACACGGAGCATACTTTTGGGGACTTGACACTAAAGCCCAACATGCATGGTTTAATTTCCATGCTTCATATTTCATGTGCTGTCCTGGTCATTTCTTCCCACAGCATGTAACTTGGAGCAAGATGCTATTTTCTATGTCTTTTTTCCACTTGCCAATGCAGCTGCCAGAAAGTTTGGTTAGAGCACGTGGTAGCACACTTGTGATATTTAAAATAATGCAAAATGTATAAGAGCAGTAACAGAGCCCTCTCAGGAATTTTATAAAAACTTAGAATCGCAGTCTCTACACAGGGATCCTGGAGGGTATCCACTTTGCCACCATGTGATAGTGCTTGTGCCGTTCAACCTTTTTGGTATTACCTGTGAGACTATGTTTAATAGTAGGCTTTTATTCTGCCCTGCTGTTGTAGTTTGTGCTGAGTGAAATGACTGAAAGCACTCACATTCAATTTCATAGTCATTAGAAGAAGAACTTTTTCTCTCATCCATTCACCACAAAATATGTGCCAAGTGTGGAGGGAAGTGGTGGTGAAGTGTTTTTCAGTTGGTTTTCCCAAAGGTAGTGTGTGGATCATGCTGAAGAATCTATTTATAAACTAAGCAGTGCAGCAGGACTGGATGTAGACTTATGGAAAGAAGCAAATGGGGAAGGGTTATCCAGAAGCATAGCTTTCCTTCTATTATTTGAGAGAGATCATACTTTTGGCAGTTGATACTTATGGAAAAAAATATGGGAATAAGTAAACGCTCAGTTAACACATTGTCTACACTGTAACCCTGAATTACTATGTATCTCATACTGTTATGCTTGATATTTGCTGTTTTCCTTTTCTACCACTGGACCCTAAGCAATTGTTATGACACATCCTGTGGTGTATGTTGGCACTCAGCTGCTGAAGACTCTGCATCCACCATATTAGCACTACAGTGCTGGGGGGGTGCTGTAACTCTTCTGTGATCAAGCCTGATAACTGATAATCTTCTTGCTTACTGGTGGTAGTATACACTTGCCCCTTTCCCATTAACCCACACGCCAAGTAGCTAAACCATGACATTATTTGAAAACAAGGAATGCCTTTCTTTCAACTGGGGAATTTTTTTATTTTTTTTTTTATTTTGTTATGCTGCTTAAACTTGATATATTACAGGGCTTCAGTAGCATTTGATTTACAACATTGCAGCCAGGACTTCTATTGTTAACATTAAGTGATGTTGTTGCAGGCACTGGTTTCACATACATTGCACTGCAGCACTGCACCTTTTGGTTGTGACAGATTTTTGTGCTATGCTATTCAATTATCGGGCATATATTGAGCAAAATCACTGAGCCAGGATTTATAAATATATAGCTGATGATTGCATTTCTCTACACAGCCTCATCTGCAGAGTCTCATGGATTGCAGTTCACTCTCTTTAACCAGCATGTGTCTCTAATAATTAGTTTTCTTCTGGGATCATCTCTGGAGCTAGTGTTGAGTGGGAGTGTGGTGCAGGCTGTTCTTGTCCTTTCATGTGGGAGGAGATACTGTGATTTCAGACACAACCCCGGCTGTTAGCTTCTGAACTGCCCAAATTCTTGATTCTTCCCATAGTCTTTGAAAAAGGGCTATGTTCAGAGTTTATGACTGGCAGTTACTTCACTGCTTGTTGCATTGTGTGAGCTAGTGCTATCAGGGATCTTGTGGTCAGCCCTGTCTGTGGAGGATGAAGTCACTTTTTGTGAGACTTTCTTTGATCACACAGCTGCATCCAGGGGAGAAGTAGCAACTGTGGGGAGGAAAAGAGAGGTGACGACACGACCATTGGATCTTAAATTGATAGAAGACAAGTCTCAGTATTTGTCTCCCCTCTTAGCTACCAAACTAAATAAAGCTTACTCATGCCAGTCCTTTGAAGAAGGTAATTTCCCTACCTGCCTCTGTACTGGAGTGCTATCTGCAAAAAAATGACCTACCTCTTTAACTGAAAAGGAACTTTGACATTATCTTCCTGAATCCTGACTCTGTACAGTGGCCTTGTAATTTCTTTTTCACTAGAGGAATATTTGTCCTGCCAATCTTACAACCATTCTTATTCCTTCAACATTTCATTTGAGTATTTTCTTATCTATCATGGCCCATGAATGCTTGATGCCAGCATGCATTTATTAGATAATGTCTTCAGCCAGATGCCAGGAAATGAGGTACCTTTCAGCGTGTTTGGTACATCCTTTGGTATAGGACTGCAAAGTATACTGGGAATGAGCAAGTGTCAGAACATGGAGGAATTCTCCTTTCCTCCTGGTTCTTGTGTTCAGCTGCTGTTCTAAGATGGATTAAGATCCCTGATGTCCTAAAGATCTGTCATTTAGCTATAGCTCATCTGGCAGGTCTTAGAATATTAGCTAGTGTAAGGAAACTGTAAAAATAACTTTATATCAATACAGAAAGCAGCTTAGAGAGGCATAATAAAAATGATATAAAATATAAGAACAGATTGACTCTAGTTATGGTTAAGTAGCTGGGACATGTTAGAAGAGTCACAAATGAGAAACGAAACAGAGGTCAACAGATGAATTCAGTTAAACATCAAACAACTTAATTTTTTAATGGAATAATATCGCTGAGCAATAGATGTTTGCCATACACAGATTAGTTAATAACATCCAATTATTTCTACTAATTGACTACTTTGACTACTAAAAAATTTTATTAGCAATAATAATTGAGAGATTTACACCAAGATACTGTGCCCATGTTTCAGAACTTGTATTCATGCCAAAGCGTCCATCTGTAGATGTCCTGAGAACATAATTAGAATACAGTCTTTGAAGTTAGGTAAATCTGACAAAATTTCAACCTCAATATATTGGTCCCATTTTAATGATCTTCACAATAAATTCTAAAGATATGAGCATAAATATCCAAGCTTTTTTTCTTTTTTTTTCTTATAAACTATTGCTGTAATCACAGACTCCATAAGTTGTTTTATGTATCTATAATAATAATAATAAAACCCCTACTATGTTTTCTCTAAATGACATTGTTATTTATTTTTCATTCTGGCCTTCAGATTTCACAGGGCAGACTTTGGGGTGGGGGGGAAAGAGGACAGGGGTTGTGTTTATTATTTTGCCTGTCTGTTCTTCCTAGGTAATTTCCTTAACTTCCCTGGACTCCCAACTTGTGTCTGACTGTCAGTAGTACCCTTGGGAGCCAATGTTGTTTGGTCATTTTGCTTGTTTAGCAAGTCCCTTTTGAGTAATAAACTCAGTGACTATTCATCATTTACTAATTAATTTGGCAACAGAAGGCAGAGCCTTGCTTGAGTGTCATCTTCACCTTGACAGTGGATGTCTCCAAGAAAGAGCCATTTTGAACAAGGGTTTTCATTCCCCGATTGCCCTGCGAGTTCAGTCACAGAGGTGTGACATCTAGGTTTTGCTTGGGTTTCATTTTCAGTTTGCACTCACTTGTTCCTGTGTTAGTATTACATTATGCTCTTTTCCGGTTTTAATACCTTTCAAAGAACCTGCAGCCATTGCTTGTACTCATGTTGCTGCAGAGTGACCCTGTTCTGCAGATGACAAAGGAATCTCCATTTTGCCTCCTACAAAGGCATCTAAGACATTTTTACTTTATACACACTTGAAAACTTCTACTATTGACTTCCATATGCTGTGATGAAATGCTAAGTAGGCTTTGCCACAGGATTTTTAAAGTCAGCTTAACATTTTTTCTTTCTTCTGGGACATTTGCACATACAAGTTAGTTACTACACGTAGACTGAGTTCACGCAAGAATTCATAGTGCAGTGCGTAAGACTGCGGATCCAGCCATGCTTCTAATATTAAATGTCTCTACTGCTAAATAAGAGAGAAGAAACTGATACCTGGCCCTGGAGAAAAATGAAACACTGTTTTATATCCCTGATTCTTAAGACTAGCCCCTTTAACGCTGACTTAGAAGCACCTATGTGGAATACTCTAAAACAGAGCCGGAAAATGAGCTATTGCCTTCCTCCCTAGCTCTTGCTCATTTAGCAACATAAACATGCCCTTTCAGACTCCCTTTGCTACCAAGACTCCCTTTGTAACCAAGAGGAAAGCATACTACCAAGGAGAATATCTTTCTTGCTCCCTTTGCTGGTCCTCTCTGAAGGCCTTTGGGTCATTCTGGACAAACTTCCAACACCTGTGTTTGAGAAGACAGCTTTGGAAGACATTTACAAGTACTGGGGTTTTCAAATCCCTTTAGACAACTCTGGCCCTTTGAGCTTGTTTAACAGCGACAGCGTCTAGTAGACAATCTCATCCTACCACTGAAATACTCAACCTGATAAAAGGATTGCTCAGGTTTTTATGTATCAGAGGGGTCACACTATACCTGCTATGCAGAACTCCTCTCCCAAAGGCTCAATTTTCTCACAAATACAGGATGATGAGTTCTGAAGGATCATACCCTTAATTATCCATCTTTTGAGACTTGATGTTTCTTTGTGGTTTTTTTTTTTTTTTATCTTGTAAATGTCTTTTTACTTAGAAGGCTACACTACCCTCATCTGTTTTATCTTGATCTGCTTTAAACAGCCTTAGTTTAATTTCCGACTGTACTTCAGTTTAAAGTGCTTCTTACATGTTTTAAATTTGCTTACATTCTTGTATATACATAAGAGAGGCATGAAGATTACTTACGAATTTCCTTAAATTTATTAATAGAAATAAAAAGTTCAATATATTATCCTGATTGTTTTACGTTATGTTTACATTCATATCTCTGTATATTTTACATATTTTTCCCTTTTGGGGTCTTACGTTTATATTTTTTTAAGACTAAATGTATTTGTAAATTTTTTTCAAAATATTCTCTGAAAATTGGAAAATTGTGTCGAAAATAATGTGATCATTCTTCTTGAAGCTAATTTTTGTTATATATATTGAAACAACCATTACCTTTGCACAAGATTTTAATTTGTCTGAAACAAATTTAGCATTATATTGAATCAAATGACATCTGGTGATTAAAAGATTTAGATATGTGTAAAATGTTTTCACTCTCAGTTGGAAAGCTGAAACAAAAACCTCATGGGAGCCATCCTTAAAAGTTAGATAATCTATACTAGAGAAAATATATACCTTTTTAACATCTTGTGAACAATGTGAAAATAGCTTAATATGCTTTGTGACAAATGCATGTTCTATTGTACAAAGGAGCTGGCTGCTACAATTTGTTTTGCAAATGTTTCTACTAAGCCTTTTATTGTAAAGGGACAAAGGCAGAGGCTCACTTTTTATTGAGTCTTAAAACAATTGGACAATGGAATAGAAAAATTGTTAGTCTTTTTAAATTAACATTTTCAGCAGTCATAATTCTTTTTTGTTTTAGGAAAATTGAAAAACACCTACTGCATGTTTCTGAAATAAATTTTTATCCAGAGTAAATAGTAACACAGTGGCAATTCAAAAGAGCTGGATGTGTTTCACCAACATCTAATAGATTTCCAATTTAAGTATTATTTTACTCTCATATAAATTGCCCAACATATTAAGTACTTTTTTATCATAAAATCAATATGATATTCTAAAAATTGCATTTTATTAGTCTACAAAGTTACTTGAGTGTTTCAGCACTATTTAACAATCAGCTATTTAGCACTTTAATCTGAAATCGATCATTACAGACTCATTTTGTCTTATTACGACTATTTGTAAACATTATCCTCACTTTACTTGTGTCTTCATTTGTACCCTGTCATCTTCACATTAGTTTGTAACCTATATAGAGCCACTCTAAGGCCTCAGCAACTGTCTTTCCATTAGACTCCCACTGATAAAGTGAACCATCAGGTAACAACTAAAGTAACTGATTGCACTAAAATGAATCATTGATTCAAATTTACATGGAATGAAGAGGCACAAACACTGTGAACTATTTCTCTTCCCTTCTTTGCAACCAGGGATAGGTGGGCAGGGCTCAACCACAAAATTGAGACAATTTATCATTTGAGACGATCACTGATAAACTTATCAATAACATTTGCTGGTAAATAGATGTAGGCAAATACCCCGGTTTATGCTGTTCAACATGTACAGTCTGAATGAAGGAAAAGTATATTTTTTGTTTGGCTTGTACAGTATCTAGAATGAGCAAGCTCCATCAGCTACCATTGTTCAAACCAGTTGTCCCATGAGCAGAGGACCAATGAAGCCTGATTCCCTGAGAATCTCTCTCCTTTCTCCCTAAAAGATTTTTACTCTGCTACTGACAGGTCCATTTTTAGTTCCTTTTAAAGAAAATTTACTGCAGTCTCTCAGGCTTCCTTAGCTGCACCAAACTGGTAATGCTTTCCTCTCTATTTCATGTCTGGTATCCATTACAATAACCCTAACCTTTTTGATATGAGGGCTCATAAGCCCTCAAACAATGTCCTTAGTTTCTTTTTTGTGTTTGCTGCTACCTGGGCAAATGAAACTCTACAACTGGTTAAGAGCCGCAGCTGTTGTGGTTGGCTAGCAAATAGTACAGCTGGTCAATTCCCAGCTGTCCCATAGGGAAGATATTAATAGATTCTCTATGCCTTACACACCTCCTGATTTCCCTCAAAATTCATAGAAACATAATCTCTTTCAGATCTCTACCACTTTGTGAAATGTGCTTGGAAATGCCCAATGACATGAAAGGTTTTTGCAAGTGGGAGGGGACAGAAAGACAAATGGTACTAATTTCCTTAGGAGAATGGGTAAAGAATAAATATATCTAATATATCTGTTTACTGGCATGGCACTTTACGTAAACAGTTTATTTTCACAGAATCACAGATTATAAGGGATTGGAAGGGATCTTGAAAGATCATCTAGTCCAATTTCCCTGCCAGAGCAGGAACACCTAGATCAGGTGATATAGGAACACATCCAGGTGGGTTTTGAATATCTCCATAGAAGGAGACTCCACAATTTGTTTCTGTGTAACAAAATGGAAAGGACTGTGCCTTGGTCCACAGGACATTAAGTTTAGACCTCGACCTAAATGTATTCTTTTTATGGTTAAAATAGGGCATGTGTGAGCCATGTAATAACACTGTATGGAGGTGACATTCACACCTTTTGAGCATAAGCCTTGATTTTAATGGGAAGAAAACCTGTATGTGCACTCAGATGTGACACAGCCCCACGTCCAAGAAAGGTCATGATGTACACAAACTACTCTCTATTACATTCCAGATTAAAGAAACCTGAGATTATAGCCTGAAACTGAGGTACCTCAGCCGCTTGGGCCAGGCTCCCACTCAGTACTCTCTGGAGACCAGGACATCTGATATCAATATCCTTGAAAATGGAAGGGATAAACAACTATTGCCATGTAAGAAAGAACGGAAACATTTATTTTTCTTTTGCCTCAGAAGGATATAATGTGGGATAACACATGAATCTTCTCTTTTACTCTGCTCACATTAATTTCCTCTGTCCTCATAACTCTCCTTAAAAAAGAGAAACCAAAACACATCATTTACTGCAATTTTCCTACTCAATTTACACCTTCATTCAAAAACAAATCCCTTAAATTCTACAGATCCAATTATCCAGAGTTAGCATAGCCTGGAAAAGGCTTATTTTGAAAATTATTACACCCATGCTATGATTACAAAACACTTTGTAATGGTTAAACAGCTGGAGGGAAATCCTGAGTCTGCAGAAGTTAATGAGAGCTTTTCCACAAACTTCAAAGATGTCAATTTTTTACCCCCAGCAACCTGTGATCTTTGCTTCTCACACTCTTCATAACCATCCTATTGTGACCTGGCTCCTTTCTCTTTTTGTCATCTCTCATTTCTTATATTTAGGTGTGATTAAAGGACTGTTACGGAGAAGCTCCATGTTCAGAACACTTTGCCTAGATCTCTGATTTCAGGGGCTAAAAAAGCTGCAATAACAATATGTAAGAAAAAATATTTCAATATTTATCTTCATATTAAAATCTATTTGTTTGATGTGATTATCTATTTAATATTTTTAAATATACACTTTTGAAGAAAATTGGAAGACATATTTAGTCATGAAAAGACAATGATCTCCTGAACAGTGACATTTACTGTGTTAAGACCATAGTCGATTTAAGTGAAGGAAGAAAGAAGTGTGGTTGCTTATTGCTTTATGGTTTATACCCTTCTCATATATTTCTTATATTGTTCTCTTTCATGTGCAAACTTCCATGGATTTACAGTTCACCATTAACACTTCATCATTTAAACAAATGGACAAAAACTGGACTGTAGCCTATGAACCACAGCATTGCATGGACAGTGTAATAGCTAAGATTTCCAACATGCAAAGATAGCTGATATAGTCTTTTAATTCTATCTTTTTTGTGTGTCAGGGGTGATAATATCTCCTATAATAGAGGCTGCTTTCAAATAAGCAACCCTCTCTAATAATGTCCTCTGATGCTGAGAGAGATGAGGTTGTTCAGCCTGAACAAGAGGAGGCTCTGGGGAGACCTTCTAGCAGCCTTCCAGTACCTGAAGGGGGCCTACGGGAAAGATGGAGAGGGACTCCTTATCAGGGAGTGTAGCAACAAGACAAGACATAACAATTTTAAACTGAAAGAGGGTAGATTCAGATTAGATATTAGGAAGAAATTCTTTATTGTGAGGGTGATGACATGGTGGAAGATGTTACCCAGAGAAGCTGTGGATGACCCTTCCCATGAAGTGTTCAAGGCCAGGCTGGATGGGGCTTTGAGCAACCTAGTCTAGTGGGAGGTGTCCCTGACTATGGCATGGGGTTGGAACTCGATGGTATTTAATGTCCCTTCCAGCTCTAATCATTCTATGATTCTATTAATCTATGCATGCATAGTTCTGCCTCACACTGTGATATAGGCTGTGTAGACAGCAGACTGTTGACACACTTGTAGAATATCACTGCTATCTCCATTTGTTTGTCATGCAAAATGCCAATTGGAGATGGGTCAGTAAACTGCAAAGCAAGCTTATTAGATATCAGTGGAACATAAATGCACAGCAATAATGATCTATTGACATTGGTAAGAGGTATGATCTTGTGCTCCACTATTTTTTCCAGGGTCCTTCTTTCTAGTGGGGGTGGGATGGGAAGAGGAGTGAAAAACTCATCTTTCCTTCACAGAATTATATTGTTCTTGTACTTTCATGGCTTACTAAATAAGGGAGAAAAGCTTCCTGTTCTCTGTTACATGAAAACATGTGGCCTACACACAATACCGTACTGTGGGTAAAAGTAGTTAAAATATATGGGGATTTGCTTTTAAAAATAAGATAAAAGTAAAGTTTGACACATACTGCAAAACATTCTGCATCTTTTCCCAACACCTGCAGGCATGAGGATAAATCACGGTGATCGAAACGTTTTCTTCTTGCTTCTTATTCCTGTAAAACTAGCAATTTATTCTTGCTTTTTTCCTCCTCTAATAAAGTCTTCTCTTTTATTTTCTTTCCCACCTGTTAACTAGGAAAGAAAAGTGCTGAGATGGTGTCTGATTTCTCAGCTTACATGTTTGCAGTGCCATCTTCCTAAATATCATTATGGTCCAATTCTCTTTTTGACACCCATATTGCTGAACCCTCATGAGTGAGGCCATTAGCCCTCACCACCTGTTCTCCCTTTAAAGGAGGGAAAATTGACTTGCTCTTCCACTAAGTTGTTTCAGGTGAGGCTGTATTTTGGTTTGCGTTTGGTTTTTTTTTGTTGTCTTTCAAAGAATTGCATGATACTTTTGTTAAGTTGCAGTTAACACTAATGTCAGTAATGAAATCTCAACAAGGCAACCATGTTCATTTCGGTACCAGCAGGATCAGGAGGAGCTGTGGTTGAGAGAAGCCATATGAAACCAAACCAAACCAAAACCAAGCTACACGCTTTTGAAAGGGAAAAGAAACTGGAAGCAAAGTTTTAATCAGCAGAGGAGTACGAATAATTCAAAGCTCCCATAGTTATTGATACAGACTACACTTGCAACACTGCAATGACTGCCCACAGCCAAATCATCTGTATTACTAGACCCTCGTTTGCATTTCAGTTTTTCCTTTCACCAGCCATAAATATGTTGTGTTTGATATTTCTTTTTGTGACAGTTCCTCTGCAAGTTAATCTTGGTTTTATTTTTTCTTAGTAAGAGAAGATAAAGTTTTGAATTTTTTTTTGTCTCCCTCTCTCGCCCAACTTTCATCCAGAGTAAATTTGGTTGCAGGTAACCTGTGTGTACTACAGGGCCATGGAACTTTAACTGTAACTGTGCACCAATCACCAAGTATAATTGGAGCATTGATAGCCTTATCCATCTGCATTTAAACAAACTAAAAATAGAAGATATATAATACTATTAGAATATTTTGATGAATAACTTCTGCACAATGTTTTATTCAATAGATTTCAAATGGGCATAACCTTCCTACACCTACATAATGCAATAGTGTTAGCATATTCATTACTGTGTTCAGCTCCCTTCATTCACTCTGTGATGCAAATTTTTTGATTGCTCTGCACATTGGGATAAGAGAAGTTTGAACACAATCATCCTACAAACCTTCATACTTTCTCATTTCTCTTAAACTACCTGACTTCTTTTCTGAATCCTGCTGAATGTCTTCTTATTCCAACCTCATATATCTAGTATATTTCTAATTGAGGACTATTATGCTGCATATTTATATTTCACTGCCCTGGACTTTCTTTTTCTCTTAGACAAATGTAAGCCACTAACAGAGTGTTTAACAGTTAAGCAACATTTGGGCTTATTCTTGCTTCATGCCCATTGAAAATTTCAAAATGAGACTTTACCATTCTCTATCACAGTTTCTTCGCTATACCGAAACAAAGTAATAAAGGTCTTCCCAATCTTTTTGTTCAATTGTAGTAGATGGCATGTAATTTCTTAGACAAACTTAGTCACTCCATGGATTCGAATATTTTACAAAAGAGAATATATTTTTAATAACTATCACAGTAAAGTTACCAAAAGAAAAATGCACTCGAAATCCAAATTGATGTCCATTACCATAAATAATGCATCATTGGTTTCCTTTGTGGTTAATAATGGAAGCCAAGTATGCAATCATGAGATTAATACTAAATCATTATGGGAAGCAAAATTACAATTTACAGTAATAATCAGCTCCCATCATGAAATACCAGAAAACTAAAAAGTAATTCAACATGATTATTAGCAAGATCATACTAATATTAATCAACTGCTTTTATTGACTGAAGACAAGCAGTATAATCCTTGACAAGGTAGTCTTTTTTTGGTCACCCATGTGCAGAAGATTACAGTGATTCTGTAGACTTGTATGATCACTTTTGTATGCTGATTTGCTTAAGAATCCTATATGTTGTTCCATTCCTAAGGCAAATTCATACCTTTTTTCTTGCAGGAATTGCAGGCCTATCCTATTAGAAATGGATAGGATATATTATTCTCCAGACTGAAACATGCATTTTAGAGTCTGGCAATTGACAGAGCTCCTGTTAGTTTACAGTCTCCATGTGAAAAGAATGCAATAATTCAGTACAGCAAGTACATCACAGCACAAAAAATGCTCAGGATGGCATCCATGGTCGAGAGTAAGCGGAATGTCCTAAAGAATGATTCAAATTAAGCAGCTCTCAGAAGAGGATCAAATAGGTATCACATTTAGTTCTCTGCTCCAAACCTTAGTCACTTGAGTAATGATAATGTCTGAAGTCCTTGATCCATATGCAGTCATTTGTATTTGGTGACATACCACTGTACACTCTGCACACACAATGCAGGCTTTTACTATGTTTGTGGGTATATTGCTTCTAATTTTAAAAATGTTGTCATTGTATTTTGGATATGCAACAGGATGCTATGAGTTCTTGGGACAAGCAAATAAAATAAGAAGATAGGAAACAGAGCCATTTTAAATCAGAACATTTGGAATCATACTCTAATTCTTCTGTCATTTATTTAGTATTGCTGGGCCAACATTGAGAATAGTACAAGTAAGCTAAGGTCTGAAGTGAGGAAGGCAGGAAATGTGTAAATTTGATTCACTGTAATGTTTCTTTTGCTTTCAAAAAGGCAAAGCAAAAAAGGATGTCGGTGAAGTGGGAAAACAGGATAGTGTGTCTCAGTTAATAGTAATTCCCCCAGTTCCTTTATAAAGGTTGGTTGAAAGCGTTGGGTAGAAGTTTCCACATGGGATAGGAACTCTGAGACAGGCAGACTAACGGATGAAAAAAAATCTGTCAGACTGGGTCATAAAAGGTAACCACTGGGAAATAAAATGTGTTGGACTTCCAACCTACCAGCTGAAAGACACGGTAGGACCCCTGTAATGGCTGTCTGCAACAAGATTTTGGTGACAGGGTGAGGATGCTGGAGGAGTGATCTCTGTGAGGAGAGGCAGAGGCTGCCCTGTGGCAGATGCAGATGGTTCCAGCTGGCTCCACTGGACTCACAATAGAGCTTAGCTGTGCTCCTCGGCCAAAGTGGTGGCACCTCTGGGAATGTATATTTAAGGAAGGTCAGAAAATACTGGATGCAGGGATGAGGAAGGAACAATAGAGAGTGAGATAGAACAGAGGGAACACCAAGGTGAGAGAAGAAGGGAGAGGAGGTGCTCCAAGCACCAGAGCAGAGGTTACCCTGCAGCCCCTGGAGAAGAACACACTGGAGCAGATTTTTTGTGACAGAAACTGCATGGGAAGCCCATATCAAAGCAGATATTTTTCCTGAAAGAAATTGCAGACTGTGGGAACAGGCCATGACAAAGCAGAGTAAATGTGCAAGGAGGAAGGGACAGCAGAGAAACTTCTATGTACTGACCATAAGCTCCCACTCTTTCTCTTGTGCTGCTTGGTGGTGTGCAGAATACAGGAGGTGAGAGTGAAGGAGCTGAGTCTGGGAAAGGGGTGATGAAAGGTGTTCCTTAAAGATTTCTTTTGTATTACACTACCCAAATCTACTTTAATTGGTAATAAATTAAATTAATTTTTCTCAAATCAAGGAAAGTGACCTGTCTTTATTTTGACCCACATGCTTTTCATCCTCTTTTCTTTCCCTATCCTCTTGAGAAGGGTAATGAGAGAAGGGCTGAGTGGGAGTCTGGCCCTTAGCCAAAGCTAACCTGCCACAAAGCCCCACCTCTAATGCAAGAAATGGAGGTCTGCAAAAGAAGCAGAACTTTTTTTTTCCTTTTGCAAAATGTTGTTTCCTTGTCAGAACTGAATTGCAAACTAAAATCTCTTATGTTTTTGTTATCATTTTCTTGTCATTTATTTTTAAGTTGGTGTGTGCTTACGTGTGTCTGACCACAGACACACAGAGAAAAGCCTAAGTGGGAACACAGAAAATGCATTTGCAAGCTGTTTATTCTTCCTACAGAATAGTAGGTGAAATATCAGGGGAAGTATAAGTAGCAAAACCTGAAAATACACAAGTTTTTCTTTGAGTGCAAATATTTTTCCAAAAATTTCTTTTGTAAACATACAAGCAAGGAGTTTTCCTTGAACAGGATCATTAATAGATTTTATTACTATTTTCACATTCCAGAAAATCTGAAATCTGTAACAGAAGGGTAAGCATCAGACTCATTCTCAGTAAGCAGCTGTTATTTTTAACAATAGAGAAATTGACCAAATAACTGTGCTGTCATGTACAGCATGGACCTCAATTCAGCCTAACACAAGCAATTCCTCTTTGGAAAAGGTTGCGTTGTACCTCAGGTAAAGTCAACTTGAAACCCTCTTTCTACTTCTGGTTAGGAGGCTTTGGCAATAAAAGCACTGAGGAGCTTATGTCCACAACAGAGCCAAGAGCATGACTTGCAGTGTTGCAGAGTGACAAACAACAGTGTAGTCTGGAATTTCTTTTGTATGTATGTGAATGTGGGATTTCTATGTAAAAGTAGTAAGTCATGTTCAGCAGATAAACATGGGACTCCAAAATACTGGGCTTATAAAAAGAGTTTCTTCAACTCTCTTTTCTATAAAAATTCACATGAAAAATATTGAGCTCCTTCTTAGCAGAGCAAAAATTTCCATTAATCTACAATACACATTTAATACTAGTGACCATGTTACAATTACTTTTTTTGCCAGCGGACCTCAGCTTTTCTACACCAAAAATGGACCAGATCCTAAAAACAAAAAAAAAAAAAA
>VXBJ01001863.1:48195-67376 GCA_013400055.1 Nycticryphes semicollaris | reverse complement strand
AAAAAAGTGATAAGAAAGAAAAAAAAATTGGACAAATTTTCTGAGAAATTAAGAGGGAACACAGTGTGAAGGATTGGTGTGTCTTATCCTTCCCTTTCTCCCCAAGCAGTTTCAGACCTGCATTCCAGTTTCAATTTAGAAGAAACACATTGAGACAAGCACATATTCACATTGCACACACTGGATGCTTGGGGTTTGTTAGTTTGTTTTTTACCTTTTAATTCAATTATATTAACAATGAGTTATTTTTGTTTCATTCTGAGGGCAATATTCCTCTGTGGATTGGGTTTTTAGAAATGTAAGTAGATATGTGAAAGAAATCAGAAGTCATATCTGTTTTTACAACTATATTTAAGTTACTGCTTGCCATATAGCAGCTTCACTGTGCATGTCTGTTTCAATCTCCTTCATTTTTTATAGCAAGTCTAAACATAAAATCATAGATTAACAGAATCATAGAATAGTTTTGGTTGAAAGTGACTTGTAATGGTCATCTAGTCCAATCTCTCTGCAATGAGCAGGAATATCTTCAATGAGATCAGGTTAGTAAGAGCTCTGTCCAACCTGAGCTTGAATATCTACAGGTGTGGGCCATTTACCACCTCTCTGGGCAACATGTACCACTGTCTCATCGCCTCCAGTGTAAAAAATTTCTTCCTTCTATCTAGTCTAAATCTTCCCTCTTTTACTTTAAACTCATTACCTCTTGCCCTAGTGCTACAGGCCCTACTAAAAAGTTTGTCCCTATCTCTGCTGTAGGCCCCCTGTAAATAAGNCAAGAAAGAAAAAAAAATTGGACAAATTTTCTGAGAAATTAAGAGGGAACACAGTGTGAAGGATTGGTGTGTCTTATCCTTCCCTTTCTCCCCAAGCAGTTTCAGACCTGCATTCCAGTTTCAATTTAGAAGAAACACATTGAGACAAGCANAGAGGTGCTTCAGTCCTCTGATCACTGAATATTAAAAAATTAATTTTTTGTTGAAGTGCTGGAGATTTTTTCCACACTAACTAGATGACTAGTTTGCCCAGAGATATTTCATTTTCCTTTGGCTTAAACTGATGAGTCAGCAGTGCCAAGAGGATAATTGACCACTCATGTAAAACATGCACATGACCTTGTGAAGTTTAGTTTATGATTTTGGAATCTGTTTTATGAGAGTCACTTCAATGGGCAGTGTCCTCACATAGCTTGCCTGTGTTAATGGCTGAAACACTGTCATGTATTTGAGTAATATCTTTTTGCAATTAAAATTAAGTTCAAGTAACAATCTTTCATGTATTTGTATAATGTAATGTCTTCTGCTAATTAGTGTCCTAAGTAGTTCATCTGTGTTATCACCAAATCCTGCACTCAGTGAAAAATGGGAAACCATAATATATTGGCCTGTAACTTCGTCATAAATTTGTGCATGCTATAGAGTCAATGACATTCAGAAACTGAATTAACCTTTGGAATAACGTGAATTGTCAAGGCAATAACAGCTGAGGCATATGTATCATCTCTACCTAGCAAGGTATAGAAAATGTTCTCTCCTTCTAAACCCGTGTAATCTAGCAAAACTTTTCAGTTATGAGTAACAAGGTATGTTTGTTCAGCAACATCAATCGTATACAGGTAAATCTTAAGCATTTACACCTACATTCAAATGAAAATTTGTGAACCCTTTGAACAAGGAAGAAAGATAAGTGCTGGAACATCCGCAGAAAGAAATTGGCTCATCACCAGCTTGTTTTATGTGTTAATGTAGTAAAGACAGATGGCCATAGATTTACAATGATGATTATTGCAGACCACTTCTACTGTCTTATCGGCTGCTATAGTTTTTTTGAGTATAACCAGAAAATAAAAATTGGGAGAAATAGGACTATTTGTAGGCAGTAGTGTGCATATTTTTTGTAAGGGAAAAGTATATTTTTGGGCAATATTGATTAAGGAGATAGGTTTTAATTAATAAAGAACTGGGTCAGTAATGGGGAAGAGTTGAGCAAGTTATTGCAAACTTATTGCGGCAGATGTCACCTACAGATTCTGGTATAAGAGTGAGGAAATACTCCAAAACACTGACATTCTAAGTGGAGTTAGGAAAAAGCGTTTAAAGAACCCAGGAAAAAGCGATTGAATTTTCTAGTGTCTGACACAACAAGGTGGTAACCTTTTCTCTGTAGCAATCCTACTGCCTGAAAATGTAACAATTATCTGTCGTTGCTGGAAGAGAGATGTCTGGTGTCTGTCTTCCAGAAAGGTGAGACAATCAGTGAAAGACACAGAACTGAAATTTATTGTTGAGTAGTTCTCCCATGTGAGAGAAAAAAGATAATGACTCAATAAGCCAGATTATTTTCTTCTTTTAAGGATGTGATAGGTATTTCTTCAGAGACAATGAATATGGCGAACCATAACCACACTTTGTCTTTTCCAAAAAGAAAACATCTGTAATATTTTGTGTTACAATTTTTAGTGCAGCAAAAAAGCAATTCTCTTGGACTCTCCAGGTTTTAAACACCTACATATATGATGTCAAAACACCGGGTCAGGTTAAGTATGTAGGTGTCTGCATTGTAAAGTCAAGTGTCTTTTCAGCTTTTTCAGACATATATAACTGTTTGGCTTTCTCACCTAAGGCCATGGGATCTTGTTAAACAACCACAATAAACTGTTTAAAAAATCTTCCTACTCCCAATACTTGAGTGGCTTAGCACAGACAAAAGATTGAGTCAAAGACTTTTGGAATCCAAAATTTTTTGAGAAAAGTAAAGGTGAACTGAGGTTCACTCTGTTACAGAGCTATAGTCTTGCAAAACAATCCCTAAGTTATGATGTTTGGTCGATTCCAGTTATAAGACAAAAAACTCAATGTAAGTATTAAAAGTTCATGAAACTTTATCCTTGCATTTTTTCCCCCCCCGCCACTGGGAGTATCACTTGACTTGTACATAAACTAGTGAATTATTTACTGAATATTTTCCTCAGGTTATTGGTTGAAGATAGCAAACAAATATTGTAAAATTCTTTAAATAGAGTCACATTCTACAGAAGAAAATTGCTAGCGCTGAGTAACAAAAATTATGCAAAGGTACATTGACTGATTGACTGGAAGACAATGATTACTCATCTAACTCTAAAATATGGATAAGGAAAACGCATATTCATCAAATAATTAGAATATTGCAAAGCTGTTCAAAGGCAAAATTAATCAAGTCTATGCAATCACTCTAAATGGCCTTGGATATTATTATTATTATTAGGTTGGGTAAGATTGCCTTTTGCCATTTAGATGTGACCTTTTCCCTGGTGCAGAGTTTCATATATTGCCCCAGTGAGCAAATAACCTAGCACAAGTAGACAGCAAAGAGAACGTTGAGATAGACTTTTCCCATTGACTGCATTCAGACTTTGAATTCTCCATATGAGGCAGATGCAATTCTGTCTGATGATATGCAAGAAGAGGAGCCTGTTACACACAAAAAATACACAAAACTCTGAGAGAGAAAACACTTATTTGACAGGATTTTAATCTTTTCTCTGTATATGCTATTGAGAAGAGAGATGTGATACGGACATTTTTCTTTATTGTATCACATACAGACATGACATACAGAAGGGCCTGGGAAAGATGAGGAGAGCTGAAAGTTAAAGGGGAGAAGGAACTGGAAGGATGGTGGTAGAAGAGGGTGAAAGAAATGTCTTTTAGGACATACTGTATTATTGTCACTTACTATACTCTGAAGATTTTTTCCATAAAACTTATGAACGAGAATAAGTTTTTTATGTAACCTGTAACGAGCATATATTCCCAAGGCACAACTTTAAGAAATAACTAGACAATCAGATAAAGGAATTTCCTAGCCAATTCCAAGTTCAAGGATCCAAAGAAAAATCAACTCCATCCCCTCCTTTCTTTTCAGTTTTGAGAAGGTTAGTTGACACAACCACCTTACCTCTTATTTCAGAAAGAAGTTTTGGTTTAGCTTTTATCTTCAACAGTGCTTATCAAATAATGGTGAAGATAAATGAATTTTTGAGGACTATCAGACAGAACTAGAATCATCATCATGTTTCATCTAGGTCTGAGCCATTTCACAGAATAAAGACACTTTTTGCCTTATACTTTTCTGTTCCATTGATTTGCACCTCCCTTTCAGTTAAGCCTAATTAACTCTTCTGCATCTAGAATACTCTAAAGTGAGAAGTAGCCACTTATATACAGAATTTTAGCACTAACTAAGGAAAATAATATTCATTTTTTATTAAATGCAATATAATTTCAGGGAGTCTCAGTCTCATTATTGACTTTTTAACAAATGACATTTAATATAAAACTTCACACTCTAAAAGGTATTATGGAGGGCAAAATTAATTTTTTTATTACTGGATGCAACTTCAGAGGTATAAAGAAATAAAAAAGAAAAAAAGAACAACACTATATGTAAAAACAATTTTTTTTTTTTATTTAATCCTGGGCAGAAACTAGAATACATCTATTGTCAACACAAATGATAGAACAACAAAGTGAAAAGTGATTACTACTAGGAATCATGAGTTTCAGATATTTAAGAAAGAACAAAACTAAAAATCAAGCCTTGTCTCCTAAAAATCATTTTGTAATGTATCTGGAATTTCTCATTTCTCTTTGTTTTAAGAAATCCTCAGGAACTCGTTGTCAAAAATAAGATGATAGAAAGAAGAGAAGAGGGAAATCAGAAAATTATTCAGCATCCCCTGTCTCAATACATGTTCCTAGAATAACAAAACGCTCATAATAATTTGTCTTTTACTTCAACTCATCTGTAGTTGAAACAGATAATAAACAAGTGACTCAATTCATTATATAAAACTTATAATAGAAACATGGAAAAATTGGCTTTGCACTTTGTAGTCTAGTTGGCAAACTGACCACAACTGGTTTCAGAATTAAAGAAAGATGAAAATGCAGAAAATTATTTGTGAAAGATTAAATATGTGGTGATAGAGTTAACTGGGAGAAACATATTAAGTTCTGTGCATAATCTTCTAGGTAGCTTTTTCACATTTGAGATCAAGTTTGGCGATATTTGTCTAAGAACTTATTTTTTCTCTACTTCAGTTTTAGTGCCATGGGGTGCAATGACACCGGAAAAACTGGAGATGTTTTTTCTTTCCACCATAGCCAGCATCAAAACTTTTAGTGGATGGCAAATACTCCACAATTTCGAAGTATTCTGCTCCGAAGACATTCTCCATGTTCATTCAAAGGTTATCTCTTAGTTTATGAAATTACAAAATTCTAAGCAAATGAAAAGTTTCCAATTTACTTCACCTAACCTGTGGGTGATATCAATATACATCCATACATCATTATTCATGTCTTTCTCTGGTGCATATGTAGAGAAGTGTCAATTAAAAAACAAAAACAAACAAACAAAAAAACCCCAACCATCCAACCAACTAAAAAAAAACCCAACCAAAATAAAACCACAAAAAAAATGTCCGGTTCTCTTTTTTAACAGTATCTTGTAACAGGAAATGGAATAATTTAATCAGGAAATGAGCAACCAAATGAGGTTGGTTTTAATTACTAAATGACATATTTTCACTTAATGGAACATTTTACTGCTGCTGCTGCACAATATTAATCTTTTGAATTCATAAAACTGACCAAAGACTACTAAATCTTCATGTAAAACTAAATTATCTTGCTTGCATGAAACAGACATCCTGAATTGATAGGTGAATCCTGCTTGTTATCTAAATTCTTCATCAGATATTTTCATCCCCCAAATGAAGTCAGTTGCACTCCAGCGAAGCCTAAAATATACATAGAATACAGATATCCAAACAGTATCAAAAAGCATGCAAAGCCATGTGTCTTCTTATCATCAAACCACTAAATAAATTTCATAAAATGGGTGAAAGGTATTAAGATTTTTCTTCTCATCACTGTTTCCATAAATATTTTTGAGGAGATTTTTCCTCTTTCCTCTAATCTTTGTTTATATCTACGTAGCTGTTCTATTTAATCTGGGGAGGGGTGAGGTATAGATCATATTAGTGAAGAATATCAGTGTTTGGTTTCATTCTGAATTAGAAATAATCTTGAATATTCCATTAAATTAAAGATCAAAATGACAGTAAAAACATTTAATTAAAAATGAAGTACATAATTCTTTCTCAGTGTTAACAATTTATGTTTTATTGTACTTTAACAAAAAGTAGTCTAACTAAAAAGCATTTTCAAAATACAAATCAAAACATTCAGCTCAAGATATATTGAAAAGCATCACAGTCAGTGATGAAGGTTTCCACCTTCATTGCCTTTTGTGTTTTTCCTGGAAAGAAAACGCAGCATTTTACAAAGCTTTTCTGTTCCAATGTCTGAATTTGTTGAGGCTTGCTGATCAGTTCTATTCCCTATACTTTGCAGAGATTTGCCTCCTTTTTTTTTTTTTTTCCTTCTTCCTTTTTTTCTTCCCCCTGAGTTGCCTAGAAAGGAGAAGAGGTCTAATCTCTGTCCAAATTGTGCAGATGGGCTCTGCTACTGTTTAATACAACTTTGTGGAAGGTCATTGTATAACAAGGAACCCCAACAAAAGCTCATATGTTTGATATTCCCAAAAGGTTTTTTACTTAGCTGCCTCTTACTTTTATCACTATAATAATTTTTAATTAACTTTTAATGTGCATTAAGTTGTCATATTTTTTGAGGATGACAAAGCAACATTTTAAAGTTAAATCATAACTGACTAAAAACTACATCACTAATGTTAACTGAGATATTGCAATTAAATTTCTTTAGTAGGAATTGGTGAACTGTACATTAAGTAAGTTTGTTACTACTTGAGATATTATCCACTTTTGTTTGCAAACTACTTATCAGGTAAATTATACTTCATTGTATAAAGCCTTATGACCTGCAGACAGCAAGGAATTCCAATGGCGAAAAAATGGATATTGCCTGAAGGTTAAATGACCTAGGAGAACCTGTAGACAGTGACATGCTCATTTGTGTTGAGTGGAACTTGCATTTACCTGTTTTGCTTCTCTAGCAAAATGCAGCATCATTTCAACCTCGCTAAGCAATGAGAAAATTGTTATCACATTCATTGAAACAACAGCCATAATGTTTTAGACTCTTAATATTATTACCTCGTGGATTTTTCCTTTTTTTTTTTTTTTTTTTTAATTTAAAATTGCAAATACAGTGGGTGCAGTTTAATTCACTGTACAAAATGCACTTTCCATGTGCACTTTTAAGTGCATCCAATTATCCTTTTTAGATTCCATCTCCAGCTACAAAGACATGGTGTCACATCCACCTTTCCTGTGCACGTGCATCAGACACCCTAGAATTATTAAAGACAAAAGGTCCTTTATTTTGGCTTCTTTAGACAAGTAATTCAAGCCCTTGGTGTCTGAATCTGAAAATAAATCCATTTTGTTGGAGATATACGTGTACTCAATTTTGAGGTTCCTAATCCTGAAGACATGGTCCTGAAGTAAGCACTTCAATTCCTTACCAAGACATCCTAAAATTTCCTTGAAACATTATGCCTTCTAAAAATTCCTTTGACATAACTATTTCCCTTCAAGTGCCCAAGGAGCCAATCCCTTTTAGAGACATACCGACCTGGGATACAAGCAACCAATCCGTTTATGAGGCAAAGTATATAAAATGCAGGACTGGTACTGTTCCAACCCCTTAATTATTGCAACTGCCCTTTTCTATGCCCTTTCTGACTCCACTCTGTTTTTCTTGAAACATGGAGAAAACACAAATGCACAGCAGTCAAGATGCGTACACTGCAAAGTTTTCTACAGTAGCAAGATAGCCACCTATGTATTGCTTTAAATCCCTTTGTGGTGGTGTCCAATGTTTTATTGGTTTTTCTTGATTGCATACTGAACTGACTTTTCCAGAAAACTGCCAATGTTGACCCTGAGGTTTCCCCTCTAGGTCATGACTTCCAATTCACAGTCCAGAGATATGTTTTAGAATTCTGTTCCCTAGACACATTATCTTACATTTATTTACATTGAAACTCAAGAATTTGGTATCACCTGAAAACTTGGAGACTTCACTGCAGACTTCTACTCCAAGTAATTGATGAAAATGTTGAATGAAAACAGTCCTCACACTGATTTATGGGGGGCCTACTAGTGATTCTTTCCCATGCACAAAAGTGAACTTGCTTTCCCTCCTTTAACCGCATTTCTAACTGGAAAAAAGCCTTTCTTGTTACAGCTTACTTTCTTTGCTGAATTTGATACAGAGACTTGTCCAGGAATTTTTCAAACTCCAAATTATGATGTCCATCCTATCTCTCTTATCCACTTCTCTTCAAAACCTCTTCAAGCACCAGCAGGTTTTGTTTGGACAGTGATTTCCTTTTACAGAAGCCACTCTGATTCTTTCCAAACAGATCATGTTTATCCAAGTTTTCATGATTTCAGTGATTTTATCTCTTATTACTGACTGCCAAATGGATGCTTGGGACAGAGTCCAGACACACTTGTCTGCAGTTCTTAGGATTCCCTCCAAAGCTCTTCCCATACCTGTGAGTTGCATCGATGACCTGTCAGTCGTCTGGCACAGCTGCAGTCATTGATGACAGGTTACACACTTTGACCTCTGCTTCTTTAACTTCACATTTGGGATCCTTCAGAACTCCGTGGTGAACGTCAGGCAGTCCTGGTGACACATTAACATTAAACTTACTTGATCTAGCAGTTCCTTAAAATTTATTTAGTGCTTTTGACTTGTTACAAAGAAAGTATCAGGTGTGGGAATCACACAACACCTAGCTGTCTGCCTGTTTTTTATTTTAAATACTCCTCTATTACCTTTTAATTTCCAGTCCCAGCAGCCTTGTTTTTGGTTAAGGTGCAACTTGTTCTTCCTGTGCAGATTCTTTTGTTTCCCTTCCTAACATCGGAAATGTCTCATCTGTCCAGCACAGTCTCATTCGTGTATGGAGACACTTGATTCCTGGCTGCATCCTGGGCCTCACACATGAGACTAGATCCAGACATTTGCAAATAATGGTGGAACTGTAACTTTTTAAGGCATTATTTGAAAATGTTGAATAATCCAATTGGGCAAACATAAAAAAAAAAAAACCATACAAAAAATAAATAGCTCATGTTAATCATATGATTGTTAGGCTAATGTATTATTGGGGTTGAACCCAGTAGGCAGCTAAAATATTAGTGTGTTATCAGCATTGTTTTGCTCACAGATCTAAAACACGTCACCATACGAGCTGCTACAAAGAAAATTAACTCCTTCCTAGCCAGACCCAGTAGAGATATGGATGTACATATGTATATTCAGAACCACACACATTAAACTATGTTCAAATTTAGAAGAAGAAATATTGTGATATATGTGGGAACCAATACCAGTTTGTTTGGGCTGGAATTAAGATTTTTTTTTTTATGAGCATTATATAAAGAATGACTTATGCTTGTAAGAATGCTTATTAGAAGTGATAATTTCATAATAATGTGTCCTTGCAAGTAAGCACTTGTTTCAATAAATTAGATTTCTTTTTCTTCTTCTATCCCAATGGCCATGAAAGTTGAATTCATCAAGTCTAAATATATATATACTACATTGTCATGGATTTAGCTGAATTAAATAGTTCAGGATTACTCTCACATTAAATATATGCATATTACATTATTATAACAGTATAAATTGTTCATATATTTTAAAATGAGAGCTCTTCACAGGTAATTCTTTAGTAAAATCAAAGCTAAATTAATCAAATATGCTCCTGTCCCAATGAACAACCTCTGAGTTTTACAAAGATAGAACCATTGTTTCTTTGTACCAGCTTTCTCTCTTTCTTGTACCAAACTCTAAAAGGAAAGTTGCAATAATGTTTATGACTTGCTTTTTAAGTTGCTTATAATAAAAGTAGCAATGGCTAAGTCTCACTGCTTTGTCTGGGCCATTTACAGATGCTAATGAATTCTCATCTAGCACAACTGTGATTAGAAATGCACTAGGTAAAGGAGATTGATCTCTGCAATAGTTAATGAAAACAAGCTGAATAACAGAAAAAAACATGCTGCGTATCCAGGTTTTGCTGCCCAGAGTGTTGCTCACCCTTCACAGACCACCTCTTTTACCACATGCGTAACTGATGTAGTATCATGAACGACCTTTATCTCGGAGTAAAGGTTATAAAGATCAGGATTCACCAAGATTTTGGGATGTTTTCACAACTCTTAAACATGTTTTTATTGCTAACTGTAATGCATCAACCTACCTTTTATGAATATTAACACAGCAATTATATTTTCAAAAAAAATTTACCTGTAGTTTTCTTGTCAAAGTGAATTATATTTAGTCAAGCTTGGCTAATAACAGACCTAAAAGCAATATTAAAAAATAAAATTGAAATACTTGGAAAAACAACAGCAAAAAACAAAAAACAACAAAAAAAGCACCAATAAAAGCACCAAACCCAACAAAAAACAAAATCATATATTGCAATATATTATTAATCTCTAAGAATGCTTGTACATGCTCCAGAAGCAGTGGCAGAAAACAAGCAAACAAGAAAAAATGATGTACTCGAGGGGAAAAATAATGTCTCACAACAATTTATTTTCCAATCAATAGAGAGCATAGTCCTTTCCCTGTTTTAACAACTAATGAAACATTAGCCCAAAGTGCCCAGAGACATAGAAATTTCAAATGCCTCCACAGGTGGCCAAGAAGCAAAGGTTTCTGTATTTGTAAGGTTCAAATAAAGAGGTGGTTTTAAGGCACTAATTCATTCAAAGGGTTCAACAGACACCATAACTCATGAAAATGTCAGGGGGTTTTGAGATGAATTGCAGCCTTATAGCAATCCCTAATTATATGTTATAGGTAACCTAAATGACAGAAAATCACAATTAAGAGTAAAAAAAAAACCCCATGATTTGTATGGATCTAGTTCTATTAATAATCCTGAATACTGTACCAATTTCATATGCACACATATCAAACAGTACAGAAAAAAAGTGGTTTTTTTCATTGGTCTAAAACTACTTACTCAGAAATATCGTTTTTTAAGATTGGATTTCATTATACATCCTCTGTGTACAGATTTGATGAATTATTTCAGTTATGGATTTCATTTACATGTATGGTTTGCAACTCCTTGGGAGATTAAATGTATTCATTTCACATAAAGATTTTTTTTTTAAGTAGCAGGACTGCTGTAACGCAGCCTTTTTGTTAATGTGAATCTGACCTAATGCACTGACCTTTGTAACTTATGAAAGCTTTCCACACTGAAACCAACAGAATCTTCTGGGACTCCCATAGCACTAACAATATATGGGATACAAACAATAACATGCAGAAAAAGTTTGGTTTTCAGAAGAGGGTATGAAATTAGATGAAAAAAAATCACAGATTCCTGAATAAATGATTTGTCTGTTTGCTTTTAGCTGTCCGTCACCAGAGTTCAGGAGTACAAGAATGATGTTGTGTGCTTACATATCTTTGATGCACTCTGTGGTGTTGTTTCTGACTGTGCCGTATAAATTTCTCACTGAGTGATTATTAGATTTTTAACTGAAAGACTTTTGAAGGAGCCTACACATCCCCTGGCACCCAAGAATATATCTGGGAATCAGATGAAAGCCTGGTCTATCCATCTGGAGGTGTTGTTCCTTTCTGCTGGCCCTCGTCCAGCAACCCTGTCTTTCCTGGCAGTTTAGCTCCAAAAACTACACTACCATAGCAAGTGATTTTGTTTATAGTGTGTAGAACAGGACTGCTGACAGAATAATACAATTTGAATATATATATATATATATTATTACTTTAAAATTTGGGCGCAAGGTAGATTGTGAACTATTTATGTTCTCTTATAAAAATATCACTTTTCCCCTTTCAGTGTTAGCTAGGTAGTGTCAAGAAACCAATAATGTTAGAGGTCAGCATAAACTCCCCACTCTTAAAAGGTTCTCCCCTCCTCTATTAGGCATTCATGTGGAAGAAATTATTCTTTCCTTAATCAGAAGGGTTATTTCATATGATATATAGAACACAATAGGGGAGAAATCCCTTATGTGCTCTGAAAACAGTACAAAATCTTTCTTAGATTTTTTCCTTTTTTTGAAATGACTGAAAAGTACTCTTAAATGAGCTTTAACCAGTTAGTTACTTGGTCCCACTACTGTGATCCACAATATCTTTTCCTTTCAGGGATATTAATTAAATTACATTTATTTATCTCGTTTTCAAACAAACAAAAAGCCTTCTTGAAAATTAGTTCTGTTGGCAGAATTTAGGCTAAACAAGAAAGATACTGTATAATCAGGAAATTCTGCATCTTCCTGTGAAATTCTGTTCATCACTGAGATATTTTTGTAATGTCAAAAAGAGGAAAGAAGGAGTTATGGATGCTTTACAGTTTTCTCATGTTGCAAGTGATGGAATGAAACACACAGGCTATTTAGATCAAACTAAATATTAATTTCTGCATGTGTTTTACAATGACATCAGAAATCACTATAGTAACTTGCATAAATGATGTTTAGATTTCAGTGTGATGAGGTGCTTTCTATATTTATAAAAACTAATTATTATAATGAACTGAACAGCATCAGTGAACTGTTCCATGATCACAGAAATAAGATGTAGAGAAACTTTTGTAGTAATAGATAACAATGTTAGTCAGGGTCGTTACTGAGTGTTCATCAAATCCGGTCATTTGTATCCTTGTGCATTTACACCATTCAAAAGTTCACCAAAATCATCACAGAAACGAATAAAATTATGGTTTTTCTCCTGAAGGAGTTTATAAAGCAAAGCCTGAATTTGTTACATTTGTTACATTTAAATTTATGCTTTTGATTTAGGATGTGTCCCCATAATCATTGGGAACCTCAGGTCTCAGTTCCTCTCTGGATCCTAAAGGTACATTACTACTAAATTTAATGTCTCAGATTTCTAAGGATCGGTGGGGTGAAAATGGACCTTGGATTTTGCAGTTGGGATTGTCAGTACTATGACAGCATTGTGCAGGATCAGGCTCTCAGCTTTACCCTGTGTGAAGTCAGCAGAGTTCCATATGGTTATAACAGTTTGCCCACAGGCTGCCTATTTAAAACTGGGGCCTGAACGTTATCCTATCTCAAATCAGTGGGGCTCTGTGTTGGTTCATTAGCTCACAACGTGCTGCCAATTTGAGGATTGGGGTTTTAATTGGAACTTATTTACAAGCTAAATTGCTGCTGTAACTATTATTATTGTTATTCTTTGTACTGGTCGGGGGACTTTAGGGAGAATTATGAGAAAGAACACAGGAGATCTAAACAGAAGACTGTGATGAGAAAAGACAACCAGAGAGAAGTCAATCTTTTCTTCTTCTATAACAGTACTTCCCATATATGTACACTGTCTTTATCTACCTCCTTGTTTGTGCCACGTAAGAAGGTGAAGCAAAAATATTACACGAACAAAATCAGATGTTGTAATTCAAATGATAGCAGTTGGTTTTCTTTCTGCTACCTCAGCCACCAACACATTTTATTTTTTTCTTGATTCAAGAGTTTCAGTATCTCATATTTTAGTAGTCTACTAGTATCAAGCAAATATTCAAATCACTCATTAAAATAATTTCCATCAAGGAGCTTCTGTGAACTTAGCCGTGTATCATCAGTGGAGTGAAGATGGCACAAGAATGCACTGGGCACATCAAGAAAGAGAGCTGTAAAATAAAAATATTTCTACCCTGACATTGAAAATTAAGGGAGTTGACTGGATTTGATGATATGGTAACAACCTGTTGTGTGAAGGTGATGACTGGGATTTTGACTTAAGGAGAAACTGTGGGGGCTGTAATGAGATATAAAGGCACAAAAGCCTGCGTATGTTGTTGTTCCATTTTTTTTTGTTACTCCTAAGCAACTGTGAATATAATAGTTACGTATCAGCAAGGGATATGAATAGAGGGTTTTTTTCTTCTCTCCTCCCCAGGCCATAGATAACCTAATGGACAAAGTTCTTACTGGAAAAAAAAGAGAAAGGCAAATTGGGATTTGTCCCTTGGGACAAGAAGAGTATTGAAGTTTGGCATTTACATTGTTTACAAGACCTTCATACTCTGTTTGGTTATAAGAGAGACAAGTTTCACAAAAAGATTGTATGCTTCAGATTTCTTGTGATCCAGAGAACAACTGGGAATAATTTACCCAGCAGGGAACACATTCTAACTGGCTCCTGGTTACAAATGTAACAACAATATGATTTTAATATTAAAAATATTCCATTTTATATCTAATGCTTATAATGAACTAATCTGAAAATAGAATCATTTACTATAATAATGTTACTTAATTATTTCAACAACAAACAATAAACCCCAAAAAACATAAGAGCATTGACATGAGGAATTTGTAGAGGCACGCCAAAAGACATTAAAAATTCATGTTGTGTTCACTCCTTCATTGTTGCTGCTTTTAGTTGCACATACTTTTTAGTTAGTCCTGGTTTGCCTCTTGTGCTCTGGTTCTGTTCTGGGTTTGTGATTTTCTAACCAGATTAGTGTGGTCTAAAATGAGCTCTAATCAATACCAAATAGCTTCATTTCCCAAAGAACTGTTTATCAGGTAGGAATAAGAGGATAAAAATTAAAAAAAAAAAAAAAGTGGGAAAGTCAATCTTACTGTTGTGATACCTATTATGATATCTTTTTGGATAAATCACCATAAAAGAGGATAGGGCCTCTTTTCATCTTTAACACATTGTCAAAATAGTGCCTGGGATAAAATTCAAGAATCTGTCCTCATATTTAGGGACTGTATTTATGATTCTGTAGAGCTAGTTAATAAGCTAGGCATCTTTCCCTCGAAAATCACAAATAGGGGCCAAGTTAATTAAGTGTTATGAGGCAACAAGCCAAGGGTGGCGAATTCTTCTGAACTTAATAAGATGAATTGGATTAGGAGCAATGGCAAATCTGCTAACATCATTCCCTCATGTCTACATGCTCAAATATAGAACATTTGAGGACCCATTTCCAAACAAGTCCAGTGACTGAAGTTGGACACACAGGTACATTTTTAGGAACTTTGTCCAAAGTGCGTGCTTCTATATGGATCTCTGGATATTCATGTTAGGTTCCTCTGTTTTGAAATTAAGCTGAGTGTGGTGTTTGGCAGTGTTGGACAGATATATCACATTCTGCTAACTTAGTTGATTACTTTGATTATTTTATTGGACCCAATATACAGCAGCTCTTTTACAACTGTCACAGTTCTTTCCAAGATGGTTGCTTACAAACTTTCTTTTTGAAGTATGAAGCTGGAATTTTAATTATTATTTAGAGAGTTTTTTCTTAAATTTTTTTATTTGAATTATTTATATTTACATGTTAAATCTTTTTCCAATTAACAACGAAACAGCAATTATTAGTTTCCATAGCTAACAGCTCTGTAGTTATCTCTGACAGCATTGATACTGTATATGTGCAGCAGCCAATTAAGAAGACACTTAAAATACTTGCCAAGTGAAGATATTTTGCGGCAGATACCACAGCTTAACATACATAAATGAAATATGTCTCCTGATTATGTAACAGCTGAGAAATAAATAACCACATGAAATTAATCACAGGTGGGAGATTCTGCTGGAGTTTGGATACTGAAACTGTGCTACACCGCTGCCCCTTTCTATCAAGTAACAAACACCTTTTTCTAGGCAATGTGATGACAAAAAAATATTGATTAATATACAGCAGAGATATAAAACTCTTGTTTCTCAAAGCAGGTTAATTTAACTCCTATGTATTTGCTGAAGGCTGGTCACTGCAACTCCCCTTTCTGTGAAGGGGAATTAGACTCCTTTCTCACCCTGATTAATCCATTTAAGTTATGAAAGTCCATGTGAAAAATATGTCAATGAGGTTTGAGGCTTTTTTTTTTTTTTTTTTTTTTTTTTTTTTTAATCTCTAATACAAACTTAGAGCTTACGTTTTAGGGTTGCATTTTTGTAGATGGGAGCAACTTCACTGGATTCAGTGGTCCTGACTTCCCTTTCACCAAACCTTAATTGATATGAGCATCACAGTCAGATCATAATCATGGCCTTAGTCTGAGAGACTGTAAATTTAACTAAAAAAGTACCTCTATGACTACCTAATTTGTTTGGTCTGTCTCTTTGCTTCTGATGTGACATCTTGACATCTATCTCTGTTCCAATAATGCACTGTTTCTTTTCTAGGTTTTACACTCCTCTCTAGAAAGCTGTTAGGGGAACAAAACTNGACTCTTTTATCAGGGAGTGTAGTAATGGGAAAAAGTGTAATTGCTTTAAACTGAAAGATAAATCTATCTTTATATTAGATACTAGGAAGAAATTCTTTACTGTGAGGATGGTGAGGTACTGGGACAGGTTGCCCAGGGAAGTTGTGTATGCCCCATCCCCGGAAGTGTTCAGGCCAGGCTGGATGTGGCTGTAAGCAGCCTGGTCTAGTGGGAGGTGATTCTGCCCATGGCAGGGGGGTCAGAACTAGATGACCTTTAAGGTCCTTTCCAATTCAAACCATTCTATGATTCTATGGACCTACTCTAAACAGTCCATGCCTTACTTGTACTGGGAGCTGCAGAGCTGGNTATCATAGATACCTCAGAACACTATTCTATCCTTCCCAACTAACTAACAGTGCCTCCTGTATTGTTTTATGTACATGAGTCAATAAGTACGAACATAACATTTGCAGAATGATCCAGCATACAAGAGGATTGCCAGCAGCTTCTTAAATGTTATATATAACATGAAATACAAGTAGTAATACTAGTAACAATACATGCACCATGACTGGTAACACACTGTAATTGATTTAAAACATTATATAGTATAAATTATTAAAAATAAATATTTGTAATAAAATAACAATAATTATTATTTAATAATTTNGATTCTGCCCATGGCAGGGGGGTCAGAACTAGATGACCTTTAAGGTCCTTTCCAATTCAAACCATTCTATGATTCTATGGACCTACTCTAAACAGTCCATGCCTTACTTGTACTGGGAGCTGCAGAGCTGGACATGGTATTTGAGGTGGGGTCTCACAACAGCAGAGCAGAGGGAGAGAATCACCTCTCTTGACCTGCTGGCCATGTTTCCTTTGATGCAGCCCAGGTTAGGATTGATTTTCTGAGCTGCGAGTGTACATGGCCAGCTCATATCCAGTTTTTCCTCTACCAGTACTCTCAAGTCCTGCTCTGCAGGGCTGCTCTCAATCCATTTGTCTTCAGTCTGTATTGATACTAGGGACTGACCTGACCCAGGTACAAGACCTTGCACTTGTCCTGACTGAACTTCATGAGATTCCTATGGGTGCACTCCTCAAGCCTAGTAAAGGTCTGCTCTGGATGGCATCCATTCCCTCCAGCATATCTACTGCACCACTCAGCTAGATGCCATCCACGAAATTGCTGAGGGTGCATTCAATCCCATCAATGTAATTAATGAAGATATTAAACGGTCTTGGTCCAAGTATGGATCCTTGAGGGACAATACTCATTGCTAGTTTCCACATGGATATTGAGCCATTCACTGATACATTTTGGTTAAATTGAAAACTTAGGTGCAACACAAATTTCTGTAAGCTATTTTCGATTACTATTAATTTTCACTTTCCTCTGGCATTGTCAGTTAAACAATTCCATTTATTTCACTTAAGAAAGGACTGAATTACCTTGTAAATTTCTTAAAGGTACAGAAAAGAGTTGTTACTACTTCAAGAGTCGTTGAAGATACAGAGGAAATGTCACAGAATTGAATGTTATTTATGCAATCATCCATCCCAGTGTTAAAAAAATACTGGGAAGATTTGAATAGTTCAGTCAGTGCTTCCCAATGACAACCATGGATGAGTGAGTCTACTTTAGCAGAATAACTATTCATTTCAGCACATTTTTTTTAGTGTTAGGCCAAAAAGCATTATTGTCCTGTCATGATTCTGTTATTCCATTGCAAAAAGCTAGATGAAATATTTTTTGACCTAACTTTGGGAACTGAGAATAAATTATGTTCAGGCAAATGCTTTCACCTTTCTTGTTTGTATGCTGCAATAGAGGTGTCTAACAGTCTATTAGAGAATATTTCTTTCAGGAGTACTGTGTGCACTATGTGTCTACTCACAGTGAGACCATAAGAATGACATCTAATTTTGCAGTAGTGTTTCTAGACTTAAAGATGTGAGTTATGTATAAAATAAGGTCAGTAACACACACACACACACTGACAAACCACAAACTAACCAACCAATCAAAACAAATTACATACTGTGCAGGCATGGTTAAAAACAATGGCCTTCACAGAGGACAATGATATCTTGTGACCAAAAAACTAAATGGGAGTTTAAGCTTCTCTCCATCCAATTCAAGCACAAATTTCTCTTTGCCTATGAATATAGAGCATAAAACTGTTTTCTGTAGTCTACCATACAATACAGTATTGAATTAGATTTAGTATCACTGTAAATGAACCTAAAGTAACTTTTATAGGTCATAAAATCTCTGGACACTCTCATGGATGTGAAATAATCCATCCCATTTATTTGGAAACATTCAAGTATTTCTGAAACAGTCATAGCTGTTGATTACACAGCCCAAAGAAATGTCCTTGTTTCAGTACCACGTGAGAACATGCCTAGTACAGTGAATTTTAGAGAACCAGCCAATGGACATTAAGATTCAAATGAATCACGTCTCAACATTAAACTGAGTGGGATTCATTTGACTCAACTTTATTCATCTAAAGCCTAGATATCTGCCCTAAGATCTGCTCTGCTATTAAATCAGCTATTAAGAATGCTCCTCTTTTACTGTGTTATATTTTCCCGAGTGACTGAGTAGAAGTCTAAAGAGTTTAATTAGGTACATAGATTTAATATAGATAAATTTAGGAAAAAATGAACTGCTTACTTTTTTTCTTTCTTTTTTTTTTTTTTTCAATACGTAAAGTTACTTTCCAGTTTGAGACAACTCCTACCTGAAAGAGAGAAAATTGGTGACCTAGTCAATACTTGTTCTTATCAGATACTTAACTATGCTCTGAAATTTAATGTATTGGATTTATGAAAGGAAATATAATCAATACTCCTGGTTGGCTCGTGAGTCAGTCACATGATCTTTGTCAGCTTTTCAGCTTTACTGACCTTTCAATGTGTCTCTCACTTTGATTCA
>VXBJ01001863.1:24576-47791 GCA_013400055.1 Nycticryphes semicollaris | reverse complement strand
TTTATGACTGAGATGTTGATTTGATAGGGATCTGGTTCTTTAAGGTTTATTTATACTATAAAAGTCTGAACAGGAATTCCTTAGACACCAGTAACTAATTCTTAAAGATTAGGTTTTACTAACAGATATATGTGAGATAAGTTTTCCTCAGACAGTCAAGGGAATTTAGTTCAGTCTTGAGTTCTTATAATGCTGGTCAAACAGGAGAATAGTGTTGGAAAAGGTAGACTGTCATTACTAGTTTTATGTAGCAATACCGCTAAACATTTCCAACATGATTTGTTTAGCAATTTTAACTTGGATTTGAAAGCGTTTTCTGGTAGAAGACCATGTATACATCTGTATCAAACTCACACATTTTATTTCATTGGAAAATAATCACAACCCTAATGAAAGGGAAAAATAAAATCATTAGAGAAGATTAAGAAAGAAATATAGCTGTCTGAGAGACAGGGGAATTTCTACCAAATGTGTAGAGGCCAAAGAAGGAATTAACCACATATCCTAAGTGTTAGTCACATTTCTTAAAGCACTTTTGAAAAGTACTCAAAAACTACTCAGTTGAAGCTAGATTGAGAAAATATGTAGAACTGCCTACATTAGATCATTTAAACTGGGCAATTAGAGAGCAGTAGACAGTTCTGTCAATTTAAGGAGGACAGAGACCCTTTCACAGGTTTTATCAGTTTAATTGTTCCTTATTTAGCAAAGTTTATTAATTTTAACTTGATTAACTAAACCTAGGAAAAAAAAAAAGGGATCAGAGTCTATGCCAGGATGACAAATTAAATAAAAGAAAAAAGAAAAAAAAGGAAAATTTGACAGAAGAAACAGAAGAAATAAGAAAGAAGTGTAGAGAGAGAAGCACTCAGGGAACTTGAAACCTGAGAAGAAAATGGAAAGCTAACAAGAAATATTGGACACTTTTTCTCTTTTGTCTAACACAAAGGATATTTTTTTCCTACTACCAGGTCCTGCACAATCCTACTAGTCACCTCCAGCTAAATATCACTTTTTTTTTTTTTTTTTTTTTTTTTTTTTTTTTTTTTTTTTTTGTCTGGTAATATTATAAAGACAAAACCAATGTTCTTTTTTTAAAAGTGAAGTTTATCCATTCTTGATTTGTGTCAAGACTTGACATAAGTTGCCCCTTTGGTTGATGGAGATCAATTTTTGCTTAAAAAAAAAGTAATTTCTAAAATAGATTTGTCAAATATTAGTTTTCCAAACTTTTTTACAGGTCAGAAAATGTGTTAAGAAAACCTGATATTGGTAGTTATTCAGTTAGCAGTCTATGAAGAAAATCTCTTGATATCACTTTGTTAATACTAGACTTGAAACTTGAAGTCGTTGTATATTTTAGAACCTTCTAAATTTTTACTGTGCCAAACTTACATATATATAAACTCTAACAAATAACTTGGACACAACAACATGATTATTTTAAAAAAATCCTCAACACTCAACCAAAAAAGAAAACCCCTAAGGATGCACATTTTTGTCTGCAACACTCAGCACTTTCCAAACATATTGTGTCAAAAAAAATTATTTTCATATATAAGATTGGAAATATACATAGCTACACCCCGATTGTGTCCTGAAGCAACCTGCAATTTCATTCTTCTTTTGGAAACTTTTGAAATCCCTCCTATTTCACACCAAAAATCTCATAGTTATCCACCCCCCACCCCAACATTAACTATAAACAAGCATCTCTCTTAAACAGTTCCATCATGCAAACACATCACTGAGGTTTTCCTCAAACACAGTAGTTTTCCCTCAAACACAGTAGGTTTCCCTCAAGCACAGTAGGTTTCTTGATTTTACAGTCTCAGAAAGAAAAGACTTGTCTGATTAAAATGTAGAATGGAACTTAAATCACGGCATCTGTAACCTGGGTCAGAATTGTTCTTAATAATCACAATTAATTTTTACAGAACAGCTTGTCTACAGCCGCAACAGCTGTTCCTTTAACTATCTACATTTTGGCAAGCAAATGTAAACAGAACTGAGTAATTTTTCATTACATTACATTTGAGTTACAGCACAGAAAATAAGAGCAAAGTCAGTCCTAATGAGCAGGTTTTGTGTTATTTTCTGCTATTGATAGATCTTTTGCTTGAGTCTATGGCTTCTCTATGAATAATAACTTTGGCCAAATAATCTTCCCAAAGGCATGAGAGTTTTCTCCTCATCTTCAGTGGGACCACTTTCAAACTACTTAAGGCAAGTGGATATTATGTGGCAGGTTGTCCTGGTTTGAGGTAAAACAGAACAAATTTTCTGTTATACAATTTTACTTTTTCAGCTGGGCCTCTTCTAACTAACTGAAGTCTGAAATTAACAGTATATTGCTCAGAAAACTGTTCACTCTCACAGTGACAAGACCTGACTATACCAATGAATGGTGTGCAGAGAGGTCTTTGCTTATACTATTGCTATACCAAGGTCAGGTAATTTTGTTATTTGCCCTGTTGGAGGGTTGGAAGCGTAAAATCGTAGAGGGGAGGAACGGGCAGGACAGGTGACCCAAACCTGACCAGCTGGGGTATTCCATCCCATCCGCATCATGCTTAGTATAAAAGCTGAGGGATCAAAGGGTCAACTTTTTCTTTCTTCAATGGCTGACATTAGAGGAGGATCTTGTCTGTTTGTCTGCTTCTGATCTCTGACTCTAGATTTGAAATCCAGTTCCTATTGATCACCGAATCGAAAGTCCAGACTTCCTCTTGGGGGAGGAAGGGCCATCTGTCAGTCTGGTTTTGGTAATTTTGGCTGAATCCACCACACAGGTGTTTTGTTTTGTTTTGTTTTTTAAATAAGAGTAGTTATTTCATGTTTGGCCAAATCTTGCAAAATGGCTTCAGTACTTAACTAGCAAATAAAATCCCATTGGAGTTGAGGTTGGAGTACTCAAACTAAGATACTTGTAGATTACACATCTCTGAACAGATCACTATGAGCCCTCTTCAGACCCCGCAGAGAGTAATAGGAATTTTCAAGTGCTATGCACATCGTCAGCAGTGAATATACGTGTATTTATAAGAACTGTGCCATTCTATTTACTGACTACTGTGGATACTGTACAAAGGCCTAACATGGCTAGCCCAGATATAGTTCGTAAGTTAGGTGTGAGATGATTCCCATTCTGAATGCTAAGGACATTCTTCGTTAGAAAATTATGTGAAATTGAACATCATTGAACATAAAATGGACAAGGAAATGGACTGATTTCTATTCTACCTTCTGTTCAATTCTGTATAAAGCTGGTACTATTGTATTTTATTGACTTATACCTGATTCACGAAATGTGGCTGTGTCATCTACTTACTTCCAGTATGTGGGTGGAATGAACTGTAGACATCTAAAAATCTGATGTCTAATTCTCATCTAATAACCCTAGGCTTTGTTTACAGTTAACACAAATAGTTTCCTTCAAAAGATGATTCATCAGAACTATTTAATTGACTACAAAGGAAATGCAGTGTGGCTATCTTTTAGAAGCCCGATTTAGGAAAAATAAATCCCAAGACAGTCATATTAATGGGGTATTTCTGGATAAGGTGGGACAAAATAATACCTACTAAAATAAACAAGTAGATTGGTAAGTAGATAGATCAATTGTTTGACAGATTAATTAGATTGGATTTTTAAGTTTTCCAGTACTTTCTTTAAGTCTTTAATGTCTCTACCTTTTGCTTTTGAGCTGCTGCCTGTAGGTGAGATTTCAGTTTTGCATCTAGGGATGCTCATCAGGTTTTCTCACCTCTCTCTATTATGCATAGGGAGTTTAAAATACACGAATGGTTCGTTTTCTTTTAATTTAGTCAGCAAGGTTCAATCATAGATTATCTGTATTAATGATTGTTCATACTATCTGTAGGCTAACTGGCCTGTACTATCCCTGAGATATTTCCTCATAGATTTAATTCATTCATGAAGCAAACAAAACTAACTTTTTTTTTTCCTTCTTATATTCTATATCCTAAAAGCATTGTTTCAGTTTTCCTTTACTCAGAAAATTTAAGAGTTAGGAATCTTTTATGAACTGACCAATACCAACCTGTAGGCCACAGTTTAAAATAAAATAATAATAATTAAAAAAAAGAAAAGGTGATTTGAGATTTACATACATCCCATCAAAAATACTATAAAATTCTTCTTTTTTCCATAATCAGTTTCTAACATTTCTCACAGTGAAAAATGTGCTTTTCTTTTGCTTCTTAAAATTTTATTAAAATTCTCACATGTGTATACAGGACATAGATCACACTCCCACAATGTCTAATACTGACAGATCAGAAGAGGATTTTGCAGCAATCATAGAAGCATGTGTATGATTGCTAACTATCTTTGTCCTCAGTTTATTTACGAGGAACGTGCACAATTTCTAATACTGAAGTCATCAAGAATCATGTCCTACTCTTAGACTTTTGATGTGTAAATAATTTTTTCTTCTTACTGAAATAATTTCCATACCTTTATATTCTTGTTGCTACAAAGCTCAGTTCACCTCCCTTCAGAGATGAAAACTGCTTTGGTTTATGTCACTTCAATGAGTATTAATGTGATGTATAACTTACATCTCTTGTAAGTAGCCCTGTTGCTGAATAAATACAGCATTACCACTTCTGATAATGGGCCACAGAATTTTTACTAATCCACAACAAACACCTCAGGTCAGGTACTGTCTGGCTTTATCTAGATCTGTTTGGCTGCATCGGAGCTTTATCTTACTTTGCTTGATTGTAACAAGAATTGTTTAACGAGCACTTGACTATTATCTAGTCTGTTTCACTCTTGCTAAGTTTTCAATACTTAGACATGCATTGCTTAGAAATGGTAAATATAAAGCTATCAAGTATTTATGCTGTGTAAGAACAAATTATTTCTGCATTATCACTGTAATGGAGGGCTGTGTCAAGATAAAGGCAGAGTCTTTGAAAGGGTTGCTTCAAGATATCTATTCAGGATATTCCTAGAAGCCCCAGGGCTATCAGTAACTCACCAGTAGTCAGTTAATGGTAATAATGAAAAAGTAAAAGCTGGAAAAAACTATGTTTGCAGTAAAATTAAGGAAAAGAACAAATGTTCAACACGTACAGTTCACTAGATGCATTAAAATCATTGGTAACATGGAGTTTCAGATCAGTGAAGGAAAATAAAGGTGTAAAACATGTTAGAAAACATATAAAAATAGTCTCAAGAAATCCTTGGATAAAGGCGGAAGAAACTATCAACACTATGCACCCCATCATTATCATCACATGCCTCCCAGTGAAGACATCAACATGCTGATCACTTTCGTGTTTCTTGACCTCATCTAAAACTATCAACCTTAGGAACCAGAGGTCCCTAAAAACAAGAGATACAAGGAAGTTTTGCTTGTATAATGGTTTATACTTGTATTGTCAATGAGATTTGTTTTGCATTTAGATTGAGAGAGACAGTATCATTTTAATTAATAATAAGAGCTATACTGTATTTCTGTTTCAGTATAAGAACTTTTAATTAGACTTACAATAAACCCTTGGTTTCCCATGTGCTGTGTGTTCTTCTCTTTGCTCATAAAAAGATTTTGAGAGTAACATGAAAAACTACAAATATGTGGTCAACTTTCCACTGAACAGTTAACTAGTAAAGATTTTAGGGAGATTTTTTGTAATATATTAAAATCCTTGCCAAAAATTGAAGGGTGGAAGTATCAGATTGAATGTCAGTTCTTTAGATACTAACTTTATATGAGCCTACACTCACTACTGTTGGAGGGTTAGCTTCCCATCCACTTGTCAATGCCACCTGAGAAAAGGAAGGGGGAGGGAAGACCACAGCAGGAAGAGGGAACACTAGTACTAGGGTCTGACCTAGGTCTTATTTTCCCAACTTGCATGAAGCTAACAATTTTGACACTGTCATATTAGTATTTGTGAGGTCCTACAAATAAAAATACAGAATACAATAGATACAAAGTACAGTATTAAAAAAAAAAAGAGAGAGAGATAGAGAAATTGAAGTCTACTGTATGTGAAGTTTAAACCATTATAACAATTTTGTTCCCAGAAGTCTCCCACAAAACAACCTAAACCTGGTAGACTGATTCTTTTCTGAGCTCCTGACTTTCACAGATGGAAAGATTAAGTTACTTCACCTTTTTCTGGAGATTGTAATTTAACTTTCTCCACATAAATCAGGTGTAGGTGCCCAGACATTGACAGCAGGGGCAGCTTCTGTGAAACACAGTGTCTGCCTGCTCCAACCACCCCACTGCCAGACACAGCTGATCCCCTCAAACGAGATGGTGGCACCTTGGAGAAAATGTATTTACGAAAGGCAAAAAATTCCAGATGGAAAGAAGAGGAGGGAACAAGAGAGAGAGATAAACAGCAGAGGGAACACCAAGGCAAGAGGAGAAGTAAGTGGTGTTCCAGGCACCCCAGCAGAGATTCCCCTGCAGCCTGTGAAACACCCCACACTAGAGCAAGTGGATATTTTTAAGAACTTCAGCTCATGAGAAGAGCCCAGATGGGAGCAGAGGGAACGTCTGAGGGGGAAGGAATGTCAGAGAGGAACTCTTATTTACTGAACACAGCTCCCATCCTTCCTGTACCACTTGATGGTGGAGACTGAAGGGTTTGGGAGTGAAGGAGTAAAGTTGAACCTGGGAAAGGAGGGAAGAAGGGTGGGCTTTAAATGCTTGTCTTTTTTGTTTCTCACTACCCAAATTGGTTATAATTGGTAATAAATTGGTTCTCCCCAAGCTGATTGTGGATCCTGATGGTAGCTGGTAACTGATCTCCCTGTCCTTATTCTATTTTCTCCCCCTTTTCTACCAATGCTGTTCTGAGCCTGTCCCTCCTCCAAAGGTAATCCACTGCACCCTGTTCTCAAAGGAAATAGGACAAAGCATAAAAATATATATTATTATTATAAAAGAGGGGAAAACAGACCAACTGCCTTTTATTGCTCTCAGGGGAGGTACTAAGGCACTGAAAATGTGTGCAGCAGCTCTGCTTCTGTGGCTAGCTGCACAAAAGGTGACTGAATGGCGACTGAATGGCTTCTACGATTTTTCTTTTAACTTCATGGCAAAATGCTTGAGTACCCATTTACAAATGGATTAGCCAGAGAGATTCCTCAACAAGATAAAAAAGTGACAGTGAAACCCAGACTTCTGGATGGGTAATAAGAGGTATTAACCACCCTATCATATGTTTCCCCAAGGTAAAGCACATCTAGATTATTCTTCGTTACTGTTCATTACTTCATTACTGTTACTGTAGTAGTAATGTTCATAAATGAAAAATATATAGTTATTCTGTATAATTTTTTTTGTAATGGTATAAGATTAACTTTATCTGAGCAGTTTTGCCGTTTAACAGATCTCATTATCCCTTCTTGCAGGAATTCAAGAGAATTTAGCTAAGGTTCCTTCCCTTCTACATTTACAAAGCACTGTGCATTCCATTGAGCCTGGCTGGGATGGAGTAAACTTTTTTCATAGCAGCCCATATGGTGCTGTGTTTTGTGTTTGTGGCAGATCACAACAGTGTTTTGGCTACTGCTTAACAATCCTTGAACAGCATCAAGACTTTACGTTTCCTCCCTTGTTTGCCTGATGAAAGCTAATAAGCTGGGTTGAGAAAGAGGCTGGGAAAGGATATAAGAGGGATAGCTGACCCAGACTGACCAGAGAGATACTCCATATCATATGGCATTCATGTTCAGCAATTAAAGCTTAGAGAAAGGAGGAGGGAATGGAAGCATTCATGGTTTTGACATTTGTTTTCTCAAGCAGCCATTACACATGCTGAGGTCCTGCTTCTCAGGAAGCTGTTGAACATCTGCCTGATGATGGGAAGCAATGAATGACTTTCTTTTTTATTGTTTCCTTTCTCTGTTATTTTGTCATTATCTTGATCTTCACGTCTTCTAGCCTTCCTTCTGGTTGTTTTTTTTTTTTTTTTTTTTTCCTGTCCCACAGGAAAGGAGGGAGAGCCAAATGCAGGGTGGGTATTTGCTTGCTGAGGTGAATGTACCACGTGTATACAGAAGATATACCCATATGTAGTAGGTCCAACATTTCACAGAAGGTTTTTTGTACAAGGACATATAAATTTAATCTCTCCTTACCCGAGATAAGGTCTCTAATTAATTGAACAATTCATCTAGAACTCAACTCAGTGTTTGAATTACTCTGAGCTCCTTTTGAAAAGGTCAGATGAATTATCTTGGGTAGCAAGATGTGGCTATGGTTCTGGTTTTCAAAAACTAATGTATGCTTTCCAAGATAAAGTATACTATTGTAATCCATTGTATAACATCACTTTTTTATAGTTCATGCATCAAACTTCAGGAATGTGAGGCAAGTCAGCTTTTAAGCTAAAGTCAGTAACACCGAAGTTTAGATTGAAAGACACAGGAATTAAAATCCTACTTTTTCAGAACTTTCAAGAATGTAAGGGGGTTGATCAGTCCCCAAGGGTATAGCTTTCAAAATATTATCTCTAGTTCTTAATTATTTTTTCTTTGCTTTAAACTTGTAAACATTTATGACTACAATCTATGTGATCTGCAGATTTCTGCTGGGAGTCCTCCCAGGACACCTGTCTTTCCTCCTTGTCCCATAGAGAACTTAGTTTACTAGTACTGTATTCTGAGGTTCAGAAAGTGTGGGTGTAATTTATTTTCGCAGTCTAAAGGATCAGGACTTTGCAGTCCTTGAGATGGATTTACTGTACTATATTTGCTGTGATGTGGAACTATCTCTTATCTGGACAATGTAGGGAAGGAAAGATTCTGTTCTTCGCTGAAAAGTCAACATTTACCAAAAGAGTACTTGCTATACTGGAGTTTGTTTTCTTTGGAAAAACACAACAAAAGACACACATGACTTGTTTGAAAGTGTAATAGAACAATTATATGGGCTGACAATTCAGAAATGAACACTGTATTAATGTTTTATAGGCAGATGTCAAGGCATGCTAATTTTGAAGGAAGGATGATATCAGCTAGAAGTCAAAACAAGTGCAGTGAAAAGGGAAAACAGGTGCTAGAGACAACCAAGCATGTATTAAGTTTGGTTCATTAAAGGAAACAAACAACAAAAAAAAAAGCAGAAAGAAAAGATACTAAAAAAAAAGTTGTAAAGCATCCTGTGGGAAGACATATGATCATGCATTGCTTTTGTATAATAAGAGTAGTGACCTGTAAACTAGGTCAGGGTCTAACAAATGTTACATCAGTGGAGAACAACTGGAAGAAAATAACATTTGGATGTTTCGGAGCAAACAGCAAATAGCTGATGAAGAAATTCAAGCAACCTCGTCATCAGCTCTCTGTGGACTTAACCTTGAAAACAGACCCATTGTCCCTGTATGATCTCATCTTCTTGTTTATCTTCTGTGACAATTTGGAAGTCAAAAATGAGCCTTTACCTTGAATCCTTTTACTAAATGCTCTTTTATCCAGCTTGTGTCAAAATGCTTTATTGCATTCTGCTTTTTCAGTTTCTTGTCATAAGTTCTTCTCTGTCCAGTCAGTGGTTATCAAATGGTAGGTTTTCACAAAGATTGGTTCTCAGCATGAAGCCAAAGATGTGAAGGAGGCAACATTGTGTGTAGCTGTATTTCTTCAAAAGATAAGATACACACAAAATATTCTGAAACAGCATATTCTGGTCAGGCAGTGGAGTGCTATTGATGCTAGTACAGCTCTATGAAAGGAATGAGTAGTGAACACGCATCTTAAACAGTCAAATAATTTCTATTCAATCCACTTTAGATGCTCACATTGTAGATATCTACATGAGAAAATTGTCTATATGCTCTTTAGAGTCAATAGGGAAAGAAGTACATCTAGAGTGCAAATTCACCTGTCCTCCTCAGTTGTACATTGTCCCTTCCTTTCTCAACAGCAGTTCATGTGAACTGTTCTTACTGAAGGAGCCAGCATAAATGATTGGGCTGTACCTCTGTGAACAATAGTGCATTCACAACTGCACCTCTTTCTGTCACTTAAGTGACAAAGCACAAAGAATAATCTTTGTTTATGATTTCCTGCATCAGAATTAAGTGACTCAACCATATTTAATGCCATGGATAGTGCCTGCCTCCTTTTGTTCCTCTCTAAATCAGCAGCACTTAGTTGAAATGCAAGAACCTTCAGAGATTTAAAGCAAAAAAAGAAAAAAAAAAGAAAGAGCTTTAAATTCTGTAACTCAGTGACATCTCTTGGACTTGAGCGCAACAAACCTCTCTTAGTCTTCTCATCTCTGAGTAATTACTAAACACAGGAAAGCAAGTCACACATAGAATCATAGAATCATAGAATCGTTAGAGTTGGAAGGGACCTTAAAGATCATCGAATTCTAACCCCTCTGCCACGGGCAGCGACACCTCCCACTAGACCAGGTGGCTCAAAGCACCATCCAGCCTGACCTTAAATGCATCCACTACTTCTCTGAGCAACTTCTCCCATCTAAAGGTCCCTCGACATGCTGTTCCTGAACCAGGTCGCCACGCCTCCTGCAGGCGACAAGTGGTGCCGAAACCCGGGATCATCGCCTGGACGGGTGAACGGCGGCCGAGGCGGCGGGACCAGCCCGGCGGGGAGGACGCTCCCAGAGCCACAAGGAAGATGGAAGCCCTTGTGAAGGTTGTATCAGAGTTATATAGGCAGTGGGGCATAGAGTGTAAGGCCAAAGATTTTACTCTTGCTGTTGCAAGGCTTTTGGAAATCACCACCCTCACAGTAAGGAATTTCTTTCTGGTATCTAATCTAAATCTCCTGTCTTTCAATTAAAAACCTTTACTCCTTGTTTTATCACTACACTCCCTGATCAAGAGTCCCTCTCCAGCCCTCCTGTAGGCTCCGTCCTGGAAGGCTGCAATAAGGTCTCCCCAGAGCCTTCTCTTGTCCAGGCTGAACAATCCAACTCTCTCAGCCTGTCTTCATAGGAGAGGTGCTCTAGCCCTCTAATAATTTTCATGGCCTTCTGCTGGACCCATTCCAACAGATTCATGTCCTTTCTGTCTTGAGAATTCCAAAGTTGGACACAGTACTTCAGGTGGGGTCTCACGAGAACAAAGTAGAGGGATAGAATCACCTCTCTGGACCTGCTGTCTGCACTTGTCTTGATGCAGCCCAGGATGCAGCTGGCTTTCTGGGCTGCTAGAGCGCATTGCTGGGTCATGTTAAGCTTCTCATCCATGAGCACTCCCAAGTCCTTCTACTCAGGGCTACTCTCCAGCCATTCTCCACCCAACCTGTATTTGTGCCATGGATTGCTTTGTTTTATAAATGTTTTGAAAGACTTCAAAGAGTTATTTTCATGTCTGTAAGAGAGATATATCAGCTCTTTTGTTATATACAAAAAATTTTCATGTCACTTTCTGCTTACTGGTCTTTGATAAAATTTTCTAATTGGCTATGGCAGTTCACAGTACTTTACAAGCACAGAGCAATATACCTGCTATAAAACAGCCAGTGGTCTTCACAGCAGCTCTTATGCTGTCAGATTCAAGATAAACAGTGGCAGCAGTTCTTTAAAGCAAATAAAATGTCTCAATTTATAACACATCTGTGGTTCAGTCCTGCAAAGTTACTTCTATGTGACTAACACCACTTAAAATAAAGGAGTATTTCCACTATAAGAGAGTTAAGCTTAAAGTGAAATCAGCCTGCACCAATCAAATCCATATACTGGTAAATAGTCACAAAGTCACCGGCCATGCCAATGTTTGTCACAAACATAATAAAACAATATTAAGGAAGACATATTTACTATATTAATAAAAGATGAGTGCTGTTTTTTCTTGCATACTCCTGTCATTTTTCCTTCCTTCTATTGTATTCCTGTTAGGTCTTTTTAGACTGTGGATCCACAGTTACATTGGTTTGGTTTATGAAGTTGTCATTTGCCAGCTGCTGTTTAGGAACTGCCTGTATATATGCTGTAAACCTGTAACAAATGCAATGTAATTCACCTTATTGTAGCACATAACTGAAGCAGTATAAAAGGCTTGAAAATGCATTAAGTTTTTCAAGGACTAAAAATGTTCACACACAAAGCACGGTTTATGTGATATGTGGTAACTTGTTTACCTGTAGACGATGTGTTTGAACCCGAGCACGGCCTTATTCTGAGTTTTCTGAGTTAACTTTCATAATAGCTGCTTTCACACAAAAATTCCACTTAGATTGTTAGCAGACACCAGCGCTTGATTTAGTGATTTTCACTTCAGAAGTTGTAGGCTACTTCTACATGTCCTTGCTGGAACTGGACCTGTGTGTTGCTTCCAACCTTTCTGCTTCCTTTGGTGTTCTTTGAAATGGCTGAGGTGTTTCCATTGTTTGTCAATGAAGAATATGCATGTGATTCATACCTCCCACTTTCTTCTATCCTTGCCAACAACAAAATTACTCTCCTTTCTTTCCACACTTAAACTATAATTTCAACTAATTTACTAGAATTCCTCTATTATGGAACAGAAAAATCATCAGAAATCTAACTATTTTCAGGGGTGAAGAAAAGCTTTTGAACTTTGTAACATTACAGAACACAGTACATGTCTTTTTTTTTTCTCCAGTGCAAATTTCCTATTTTTACTTATCTTGAACATGCTGCAAGCCTTTATTTTGAACACATGTGTAAAAACATAATTAGTTGAGAACATCCATTCAAATGTAAATGGTTTGTGAAATTAATATCTCATCCAAAATTTACCACTTTCCCAGTGGAGCATGGGTGTTTCTGTAGTTCTGTAGTTTAAAGTAGGCTAGATTAGATAAATCATTTTAACTTGTACTCAAGTGTCTCACAGAGCTCATTTATTCAAATATCACAACTCAATGGGAGAATGGTGACTTCCAATCAGTGTCATTCCAACTGAATGAGAAGAGCATCTCTTGCCACACCTACGTAGTCAACATGAAATGGTCAGGGTGATACTGCTAGAGAAGTCATTATGTGAAAATTTGTGACAGACATACAACAGGAAAACACCTACTTTGTGTTAAAGTCATAAAGTAAACTAAAACAAGCTTCCCTTGTATCACTGTTCATGAGTGTTCACATCTAAGGAGGAATTGTCAACTCCATTGATAATACTCCTCAGCCTGACTTCTTTCTAGAGATTACTACAAAAATACTTCAGAAAGGGACAGCTGAATGACAAGAAGACTGAGGCCTGATTGTAAGGCACTGAAAAGGATTTTTAAAACTTCTTTCACTTGGGGACCTGAAGAAAACATAAGACCTGACTATTACTTTGAGGTAGGAAAGGGTAGCATGAAAAAAAGCTGTTTCATTGAAACATTTTTTGTTAGGATGAGCAATAGATTGTTTTCTCCTTAGTAGCTCAGCTCCTGCAGCTAAGAAAAAGAACCAGGATTTTCCACTGCTGAGGTCCCAAATTAAATCCATATTGGACCAAAAATCTTTTCCTGCATTTTCACCCACCATCTGAGTTCAAGCTGTTTAAGTGCCAGTTTTTCTAGCTTGTGTGATGTTGTATGCTTTGAGTAACTGACATTTTGTTGTGTGCCTAGAAAGGCATAATGCTGTCACTGTAGTATGAATTGTGCTGATGATACAGAATAGGACAGAGCTATTCAGCATTATCAGTAACTGAGAAGCAAACAAACAAAAGAGTTTATCTGACAAAATAGCTGTTTAACATTTTGTTTCCTACATCAAAAACGTGAGTGAGGTATGTATGTGGGGGTAGCTTTCTAAAACCCTATCACTGATTTTTAGCTTCAGTCTGACACTGAAAACAAAAAGGTGAGTGCTTGACTTCCCCTGTGCCACTGAAAAATTCATCTAATGTGCTTCTGGAATTTCTTTGTGCTTCATTCTTATATCCAATGAAAAATGTTCAAACCACCCTCAAATATTACTTTTGTTTGTACCAAATTAGAGGTGGAAGAACATTGTAAAGCATTTACATGAATATTAAATCCTGTTCTTAAGTGGGTTCACATCAACTGTTTTCATGCCTATTTTGTGCTTCCTCCCTGTCAATATTCATCACTAGCTTTACTACTGATGAAATTCTTGAAAGGCACTTTCAGCTTGAATGCTCATTTGCCAAAAGCAAAAACTGAATTGCATAGCCAGTCAGTGGTGCAAGTTTCAAAAATTTAAGTCAATATTGCACTTCAAAAATGTACCTCAGTATGAGATTTAACTTTCTTTAGAATGAGGTTTAGTTCTTTATCGTGGGGTAAGGTAAAGCCAATTCATTGGTTGTAAATAGGAGATAAATGGAGGTCAAGCAAAGACAGTCTGAAAATTATGATGTAGATGTTAAAAGGCATTTGGGTATTTAAAGATGCAGATCAGGTTTATGGATTACAGCATCAGATTCAACGATTACTTCGATTGCTTTCACAGGAGGTTTAAACATCAAATCAGTTTATAAATTTGAAAAATTCTACTGAATATCTATCTCCATCTTTATGCACTCAAAATGTGATTAATCACAGAACAATTTCTAGTCGATGAAGAGCTGGGCATGATCAAAGAGAAATTTACTCTGTCTCTTTTAGGCATCTGGGTTAGATGCAATGAATCCTCTTCTTGCTGCATTGACTATATGTCATGACTGGCCTAGACTAGGCGTCTCAAGGCAAAAGTTATATTTTACAAATCCTCTCATATATTTGGTAGGATCATAACATGAAGTAGCCTGAAAAAGAACAGAACCTCATAGTCTTATTAGTATAGAGGATGAAAACACAAACATATCCTTCCAGATTGAAAATTCATGATGTTTTCTTGAGCTAAACCCAAAGAGCAGTTTAAGCAGAAGAAACTGTAAAGCATACCTTCTTATTAATATGTGAAGATTAAGGTAGTGTGTATGTATAGCTTCAGTTTTTCCAGCAAAGTCATTATTCAAGATCTTTGCTTTCTTGTATTTGTTTGCTGATTTTCTCTTTAATTTCTTTTAAACTCTTACCATTGCATTTTTTGGTTGCAATTGCAAACTACTTAAAAGATTCTGGATTGGGACAAATTGGGTGATCCCTGGAGATATTCAAGGGGAGGCTCGATGAGGCCCTGGGCAGCCTGATCTAGTTGGGCATGTCCCTGCTGACTGTGGAGGGGTCGGACTAGATGACCTTTGAAAGTCCCTTCCGACCCAGATGATTCTATGATTCTGTGGGTGATAACACAAGACTGCCTTCCTTTAGGAAACTAAGCATAGAATCATAGAATCAAATCATAGAATTATAGAATGATTGGGTTGGAAGGAACCTTAAGGATCACTGATTTCCAGTCCCCCTGCCATGGTCAAGGATACCTCCCTCTGGAGCAGGTTGCTCAAAGCCCCATCAAACCTGGCCTTGAACACTTCCAGGGATGTTACATCTACAACTTCTCTGGTTAACCTACTCCAGTGTCTCACCAGCCTCATAGTGAAAAATTTCTTCCTGATATGTAATCTAAATATACCCTCCTTCAGTTTAACATCAAGATGACCCTGGATGCTATTTCTGTGTATCTTGCATTGTTTCTCAGGAAGAATCATAGAAGAAAATGAGATTAAAATTTAATCCTTCTGTGTAGTCACCATCTGGGTCCTGCAAATGCTGGCAAGGGTCCCAAATAAAACGTCATAATCTCGATTGCTCAGGGTGAATACCTGACTGCACTGAAGTAAACGGTAAAGTCTTTATTGATTTACACAGACCAAGGTATCTATTGCAATTATAGACATAAAACATGAACAATATATCAATAATTTTTTTTTTGTGTGAAATGACTAAATGATATAGGCAGATTTTCTTTCTCTTTATACATTACCTTTAGCTATTCTATATGTCCTCCTATGACCTCAAATTTGAGGTCCTGAGCAGTTGTAATTATTCAGAGCAGACTTACTGTAGAAATGGTTTACACATCTGTCATATTTCCCTAAAAGGCAGATTTAAAGCCTATACTGTATTTATTATGCTAATTCACTTTGAAATCTATGGTGAAGGTGCCTCATGCCTTTCAAAGTGAGTTTGCACAGTAAATTTAGCATGGCTTGCAGTGGCCCACAAACATTATCCCTGAAGCAGCTTTAGCAATTTGTGCCCTAAGAAAGTATGTAGTACACGCACTGTGAAACACACATGCAGTGAGGAAATCGGGGGCGGGGGGAGGAGAGGAGGACACAATTTCCTTTTTGCGCTCTATGTTTTAGTTCTGGGTTTGGATTTCTTTATTTAATATCTTTGGTTGTTGTAATCATGCTTTCAGAAGCAAAAGCACTTAGCAATTTTGTTGCTAATGTGATCTTTCCATAAAAGTGGCTAGCTTTTGTCAGAATTAACCTTTTCCAGGCTTAAGTGTTTTTGCTGTTGACAAACAGGCTATTTTTTTCTGAAAAAACATTCCTACTACTACCAGCTATCAGTGAAACAAAAAAGCAAAATAGGTGTTTAGGTCAGTATTCTTGTCTTTTTAACTGCCATCGGTAGTGGTGTTTTTTAGGATCAACAGGCCCTAAAGTTTCAGAAGTTTTTTAACACCTGTTAATGTAAAATATTATATTCCACTTGAAAAATTACTATGCCTCCCCAGTGCATGCAAAGTGCTATTACAGTTATTTTTCTGGCTAAAATAATGCAATAAAATGAAGTTCAGGTTTTCTGTATGTTCACTACCTAAGAGTGAAAATAATAGCGGAATTCAGCAATTATCCCTCCCCCTCAATCATTACAGGCCATATAATTTTAAAGTTAAATTTAAAAGAAATATAACTGTGTTTAAGTACGCAAATAAACAATTAAGGAAGACAGACAACACTAATGCTACTCCATAGTAGCAGTTCTGGCAATAACACAGTAATTTGTTGTTCCAGGTTAGATTAAAGTGATTTTAAAATTTTGCATTTCTTTCACTTTTTTCCTAAATGAGTCATTAAAAGGTAGGCTTGAAGTTGTTTTGTTGTCTTAAATGCATTTTAACATCAATATAATAGATTTTTTTGTATACACAAGAATTTACAAAAACTGCTCTGCTAGTCTGATTTGTGATCGTCATTGAGTCATTTCCTTGCTTTTCTCCAGATGTCTTCTTTAAACTTCTGGGTGATGCTCTACGTTAATGAACACTAATACAATTTTTACAGTCCCTGGGTTCCACTGTTTGCACAGTGTCTCTTAAGTAGCAAGAAGACCATCAGATATCATGAGAAAAATAATGAGTATTTAAAAAAAATAAAAAAAGAATGCATACTATAGAAATTATTTTATTTATGGTTTTTTTGCAAAACATTCATGCATGTTTTACATACTTATAAAAATCCGTACCACTTAACGCATGTGGTGAAAGCATTCAAATAGAAAGGGAACAATATTAAATGAAAAACATAAGTATCAGAAAAGTCAGTTGGGAAGTGCAAACAAAACGTGTTTAGAAAACTAAAAGGCAAGCACGTGAAAATAGTTCTCTACAATCATCACATAGGTTTTACATCTGAGCCAGTGAGGTGGATCTTTATGTCTATGTATACATATGCATGTGAGTGTGTTTGTAGGCATGTGTAGGTAAAAAAAAAAAATCATAGAAGTCCTCATTTAAAGATGAACATAAACCAATAATTTATTTATCAAAAGTGTCATTTCTCAAATTACAGTCCATCCTGAAAAAAACCAGTAATTTGCTATAAGCTTTATTTATATCAAGTTGTAACTGAAAAAATGTATGCAACAAATACCATTAAAATACAGGAGTCAGCAGGAGTCTTGATGATGTACAAACCACATTGTTTTACTATATATTGCAACTTCTGTAAAACATTTACATCCTCATAAAATGCAATTTTTTAAATGTAAATTTGCTAAAAGAAAAATGAAAGGCTTGCTCATCAGGAATACAGAGACCAGGGATTCTGCCTTGAAAAGCCATAGAATAAATGCAGGCAAGGGTGATGGGCTTCATGGCCATGTATAATGACCGGGAAACCATTTAAGGACACTGCTTCTGTAGGGATGTACTGCTGATCCTATTGCCTCCTTGCCACCTCACCTTGCGAGTGCAGAGCATGTATCTGAAAAAGAAAGCTATCAGCTTCCACCATGTTTTACTCTTGCTTTCTGGTGTAAAAGCAGAAAGAAATTACCAGGTTTTCAAAGGGATTTAGTATTCATGACTTGAAATATCTTCACTGCCATTTCGTAAGTTATGTCTCTCCCACTTCTGCCTCCAACTTTCAAGTATAAGCTGAAGAATAAGATTCCTCTGTTCTTTACATGAACTCTGCCCTATGTTCAGCTATACTATGGCGCCCCTTTAGGTTACAGACATTCCAATAAATTTGTTTCTGGACAGAGCAGAGTGAAGTGATGTTCAGAGACCCTTCTCTGAAGCCATCTGAGGGAAAATCACATTGGTTATGTTTTTTGAGTTATTTTGACTAGTTATATAAAATTTCCTTCATTTAACGAGTGTGCATATATCCTGTGTATTGTATCACACCGTGAATAGTGAGATGTTTTATTTTAAGCCTCTAAATATGAAATTTTAATAAGCCCATTTTAGGCAGAATATGTTTTAAAAAGTGAGTCTGTCTCTAAATCAGTTCTCTAAGAACAGGGTATTTTTCAGGTAAGTGTAAACACTTTAGATGATGGCACAATCTCTGTAAGAATCTGAAATCTATTGACATATCAAAATTACCTCAAACTTCAGTATCACATTACAGAGGATAAAAATGAAAACTGTGCTTCTGCTAGTATTGCATTCTTCAGAATTTTCCTACAAGAAACTGCTTAAACTATATATCTTAAGAAAATTTTTTTAAAAATTAACAAGTCCAAATTCAGTCTTTAATTTTTTTGCGAAGCAAGAAGATTTCTTTAATATCTCATATAATATATAGAATATTACTTATATATAGTTATATTATATCATGATTTTAACATAAAATTAAAATGTAATTATATATAAAGCTATAGATATAATTATTTTAATACAAAAAATTTGTATACAATTAATCAAATCTAATATTATTCACAGGGGAGTGTTCACATTAATTGTAAAATGGAAGAAATATATCTGGACCTAAATTAAACATAAAATTTTTATTGCTTTAAGGAATTAGCTTTTGAAATTTTCCTTCTTGTCAAAGACAATCTACCAGTTAAAAATGGTTCAATTCAAAATAACAGTTCTATAAATACTGCAGTTCCATAAAACCAACCACTTGCATACGTCCCTAACTATATATTTTTAGCAAATTTTATATAAAAACTATGACCGACATAGTTTTCTTACTACAAAAAAAAAAAACAAAAACCAAAAGCAAAAAACCCAAAACCAAAACCAAAACCAACCAAACAAACAAAAAACCACACCAAAAAACCCACCAAATACAAAGTGGTTCTTTCTAGGTCTTGGGTGAATATGTTCTTACAATTGTATCTATATATTTTGCCTATAAACCATGGGGTTTAAAGAAAATTTTAATGAGGAATAAACATTTGTTTTCCCAAACAGAGGGACAGATATGGTTTATATAGTGTAATTCTGCAGGGAATTCCTGTGTGCAAAAATTAAAGACAAGGTGAAATACTTTTAGACATCTTATTACATTATAATTTGAAAGACACTCTGTTAAATTATTTGGCAGTTCTACTTTTATCATAAACTAAAAACTAGAAAACATATAATTTTCCTCTGCCATACCTAGTCAGCTTCCAACAATCATCTGCTAAGGGCTGCCTACCTTGGAAATTGTATCTAAATTGTTGTTTTTCAAAGACATTGTTTGTCCAATGACTCATTAATTTGTCTCATCCATTTTAAAAATCATTTATACTTTCAATCTTCACAACCTCTACTGATGACAGATAAATACTGAGGAATATAATATTTATATTTGGGTTTTCTGACAAAGTAAGAGTTTCCTCTAAAATCTCAAACTTCCAAAGTACTTCCTAATTTTCTTTCTATCTATCAGTATCTTATTCATTTCTCATGCTTTATCTTCACATTCCCAGACACCTTATCACTTAGGTCTGCTCCAGGAAAGTGTTATTATCACATCCCAGATTGTCTAATTCAGATTCAGCAATGACCAAACAGCACTGACCAAACTCTATATGTTATCATTGACAACTTATGCTTTCAGTGGCAAAAGAGTAGCGTTAAAATGATGTGAGCCTTGATCACCTTTTTATAAATATAACTATGTTTTCACGGATATGGAATTTATTCTGCCTTCTAACAACCTAGTTGTTAGTGTTGTGATATCCAGGTGTAACTTTTCAATCAGAATAATTTTTTCTCATCAGCAAAATTTTTTACCCCACTATTCCTACCTTTTAGAATAGTCTGAACAAAACAAGTAATAGCACAGATACCTGAGACTGGTTGTCACCCTTCATTGATGAAGTAACTGTTTATTTTTTAATTTATTTTCTCTTTCTTAGCCATTACTTAATGCATGAGAGGATTTTTTCCTTCTATTTTGAGACAGCTTAATTTCTTTAAAAGCCTATTATAAAAAGATCTCTTGAAAGCTTTTGAAAATCCAAGTACACTAAATCCACATGAATAACCTCATCATGCTTCTTGAGTGCTTTAAAATAATTCTAATAAATTTGTGAAGCATAATTTCTTTCTGAAAAATATATCTTTTGTTCACTCCTCCACATGTTCATACTTCTCCCTTGTTTTTTATTTCTCTATTAATTCTACTGCTAAATATAATTTCTACATATTTGACATTTATTGAGGTTAAATGGACTCATCTGAAATTTATCAGATTATCTTTTTTTCTTTCGTTTTTAAGAATTCAATTTTTTTATTATTTTATTTTTTTAACAAGTGACATAACAGACTTTCAGGAGTTTTACACTGTAACTCCTTCAGAAATCAGTGGCAAGCAACTGCTTTCCTAATATTATTAGAGCTACAATATAGATAGTAATTATAGAGGAGTGAATCACAGGTCCTGTTTTCAGAGAGATGATGCTTCTGATCTCCAGAAATTGTGGAAAGCTTTTTCTTCATTGCAGCATTTATTTGTGTCTGTTTGAGAATTGTCACAACGGAGATGGATTTATTCATGAACCCATTAGTCTCATTCATTTAAAGTAAAAGGCAGACACCACTCGTTCTGATATTATGCTGACATGAGGGGGCATGAGAAGGTAGGATCCTCCACCCTCGAGAAGACTTTGCAACTAAATAATTGTGACATCTTGAGTTAATTGCAAAGGGAGGAGTATGGTTTTGCCAACACTAATCAGTCTGAGCAAATCAGAATGTTAGACAATAATCAAACAATTAAAGCCAGAGTACTTTTCCATGTGCATTTACAAACAGCTCCTGCCAAGTAAATTTCCTGTGTTTCTCACCAGTTTACTAACTCCATTAAAACTCAGGTTTGCAACTCAGCCCTTTAGATAGGCTGTTCTCCTGAAGCCCATAGAAATACTTGTATTATCATTTTCGTGGTGGTTCCAGAACTTGTAGTCATGAAACATAAGAACTGTTATGCCCCAATTGTCACAACTGCAAGAACTACCACATCCATGTTTCCAAGTCTAACGACCAATAAACCTAATACAGTCAGCATCCTTTAACGGTAGATGTCAACATTTTCATGTTTGTTTCAGTTTCTAGTGAGAAGACAGATAAATATCAAACTACTGAATTGTTTTTTCAAACAAAATTTCATCTTTTCTATAGGAGACTCATAACATAAAGTGAGGTAAGAATTTTATTCATAATCTATGATACACTTGATTGGGTTTTTTCTAGTTTGTTGTTTCTTGCAGAAGCAAATATATTTCTGTGAGGAAAGCAGGGGTATTCAAAACAGAAGGAAGATGCAGATAGGAAGAAATATATATATAAAAAAAATCAAGAGGCATAGATTACCAGAATATTTCCTAACTTCAGAAGATTTTTAATACTTGTGCTTGATTTCACTGTAATCTCACCAGACTTCACAGATCTACACAGAGGCATCTCAGGTTTTTCTTAGCTCATGCGCTCCTTTAAAATTAATTCAAAGTGTATAAAAAGCTTTGTATAGTGTGGAGTTCAGACTAATGCCATTGTAGATGACAAAATCATATAAAAACTTCTTGCTGAAATCCTGTTGATCAGGACTTTTGGTTTTGTGTACTGCATGTTTTTTCCTTTGGTGGAAGGAGTCATTTAAATGGTGATGATTATGATGGTCTAGTCAGCTTCATTTGTCTGAGGCTGGGATATGGAGAGGAACATGATATTACTCAGATTTTCAATGCTCCATAAATGTCACAAAGCAGTGATGGTGCAGCAAAAATATGTGGAAAATGTCTCTAGTTCCTCTATTCTTCTTTACTATTTTTCACTGTCATAAGACTTCACTATTTTTTCAGACATTAATGTATTCAGTCAGTTACAAAAACATGCTTTAATTATGGTACTACAGGTAATTACTGTACCCTTTGAACATATAATAAGACATATCAAACCAGAACAATTTATTTAATTTTCCTCCTTTCTTTTTAAATGATGTTCTCAAACAAATTTATTAAAACTTCATGTTGTTGGTCCCATTAGAATTCCTTTCTTTTTGTCTTAGATAAAAATAATGATATAAGATGATGCATGACCAGGAATATGATGCTGTCAATAAGAAGCATTAATTAACAAATTAATTAGATACAATTTGTTTCTTTCCCTCATGAGAGAAGAAAAGAGTTTCTCCATCTTACTGGAAAGCATACTAAATAATGAGAAACATGCATATATTGGTCCCCTAAATACTGCAGCCTTAATAAACTTCCTCTGGGGTTTCTTTCTCCAGGGTAGATACAAATTGTTTTCTTAAACTGACTTGCCCATCCCTAATCCACATTTTGCCAACACAATTTGCTTCTGTTTTTCGTGATGTCTTAGCAATTGCAGCAATATGGCCCTCACTCACATCTAAACCAAAAATATGTTAACTCGAGAGAGTAATTTATATTTAGGTACATTTCCTCAGGCCATATGTATAGTAGAGTATATTAGGTGCTCTGACCTCTATGTTGGAAGTGTTTTTTGATTTTAAATAAAAAATGGAAACGCTTTACTGTTTCAACCTGGGTCTCTCCTTAAGGCTAAGTGTATGTAGGTGTCATAAAGAGAAAAAAAGCATATAAGCAAATTAAAAAAAAAATAAAAAATTAAAAATATAAAAATATAGCTTATTTTCTCACGTGCTTTGTTGTTCTT
>VXBJ01001863.1:0-24535 GCA_013400055.1 Nycticryphes semicollaris | reverse complement strand
TTGCAAAAACATGAATGCTGTGAAGAAATCTTGTAAAATTACTTTCTTGAAGTATTTCTTAAATGCCATTATTATTTCAACCTTTTTTCCCACAATAATCATCAGAAAATTACTGTGCATTAAAAAATCAACAGAAGACTTGCCCCTTCCCCTGTTATCAAAAGCATTTGCTCTCTTCTCTTTTTTATTTCTTGATTTCTTTCATTATCTTGTCAATATTTTTTGAAGGAGTCATGTTGAGTAAAATTAATGAATGACAGTGTTGGCAGGAGCATCTTTAGTCATCGTAAAAAGTCTCTAGGACACAGCAACTAATCCCATCATGAAACAGACATTGTAAAATGTTTAAGGTAAAGGAATGAATTGCCCTCTAGAGATGTCTATTTGCCACCAACAAGCAAGAAACCCTAGATAACAAACTTAGCCTAGGCACCACCAGCTTGTTCTCAGCTAACGCTTGATATTGTGAATCTCAACTGAAAAGTCATTTTCTGGAACTTTCCCTGTCCTAAATTAAGAAATACACTTATGAATGTGAATAAAAGGTTTTGGTTGCTTGGTTATGTTTTTTTTTTTTTTAATTATTTGTTTGGGTTTTTTTAATGGGAAATGAATACAAATTTTCTTTTTTTACTTGAGGAACAAAATACCCTAGCTTAAAGTTGAAAGAATATGACAAAAAACTAAGGAGAAATAAATAGAGGATTTTTAAAAAATACTAAAGTAAAGAGACACAAAAAACAGCTGTTCCTAAAACACTGTGGAGGTGTGCTTCTTCTCTTTGCAATATCTAAATAATCATTAAAAATAACAGTGGAAGAGAATGTGGCTGCTTGATAAGAGTGGAACTGTCAATGTCAGAATCAATCATGCTGTTAGTTATTTCATAACTCTCTCGTAATAAATTACTGGATTTCTAAAATTAATCTTATGCTTTGTGTTTTTGTGTTTTCCTGCTTACTTCTAACTTTCTCTTAATTGAATCTGACTTTAAGAATGATGAAAAATGCCAAAATATTGCAAATAATATAGCCCTGAAGCAGATAAAGTAGAAAACAACAATTAAGGCAAAAATTAAAAACTAATAATGTGAAAGTTAAAGTAAGCTAGTAAATACATTAATTTATACCTTAAAGACAGAAAAGATATCTACCTTTCTCCCTATATCATTTGCTCCACCAAGGGAAGACCAAATAATTTGGTCCTACCTGTAAGATGCTAAGCCTTTTTAATTACTGCATGTGGTAACTGGATAGTCACAATGAAAACAGGAAATGACACGAAGACAGAGTTAGAAAAAAAATATCATGATATGCAAGAAAGAGCTAAACAAAATACTCAAACCTTCTTGAAAATTTCTGTATCCAGTCCGATCAGTCAGAGGGTTATTTTTCTTTTCCTTTTATTAATTTATTTATTTATTTATTTATTTATTCGTTCCAAAATGTTTCTTCTAGTTTTTCCATAATTGTGTATGATGTCATGGTATGATATATATCGTGTTTTCACATGAGAGTGGTAAATCATCTTCAAAGTCATGAGATAGATTTTTCACTTCAGAAAGTGGTGTATTTTGTGTCTAACATAGCAACTTTACTTCTTTGACCACAGAAGTAAAATAGTATCCATTTATGTAACCCTGATGACTGTCATGTGATAAAGCAAAATGAAAAGTTTATTCTCTAACAGCTTTCCCATGTATCACAGCTCTGCCAGCTAGGTAAGCAGCATGCCACTGCTGTATTTACTGTAATCAAATTTCTCTAGAACAGCAAGTTGTTAGGGCTATTAAATGTCTCAACTGGAAACCTCCCATATGGCTGAATTGAAAGGTAGCAGCTAAACAGGCTGAATGAACATGTGCTCATTTAAGTAGCATGCTCCAAATGCTTCCATCGTCAAATATACAGTTCTCAAGATCACTTGTTTACTGAGATTTATTTTGAGCAACCACCAGATTTCTCTTAAGGTTTCTGTCATTAGCTAGTTTCTCCTTATGCTGAATGCTGCACAAATGTCACTGCACCAGCAGTCAAGATGTTCAGGTTCAAGTGATCTTCAGCTGGGTCACAGACCCAATTATGCCCTGAAGTCCAAAGTTGGACTTCCTTTTCCCTAGCAACATTGCTTCACTAAATGGCACTGTACTGAATCTGTCCTTATCTGATACAACTTAATAAGAACAGATGCCATAATTAACCATTTCTCAAAATGAAACAGAAGCAATATTTTATTTGTTTAGATAAAATCTCTTCATTTAATAATAATTTAAAAAAAAGTATGATTTCTATGGTCTCTTTAGTTTCAAAGCCTCCAGCCTCCATTGGCAAGTACTTATAACATGGCCTTTACCCTTATAGAAAAAATTTTGTACAAGAAATTATGTATTTTTGTGAATTTATATATATCTTTATAAAAAAATATCACTGATTGCATTTGGATTTGCTTTTTTGTTGTTTTTTTTTTCTTTAATACACTTCTGCATTTGAAATGCATATTTCTGTACACTTTTTTTTTCAAATACACTTCTATACAACTGCAAAGTAATACTTAAAAAAAATTAAAACACCTATGATTAGAAAAAATAGTCATATTACAAGTATGCCTCCCCATAAGCGGATAGGTTTTTCCATTTACATTAATTCAGTGTGATTGTTCAAAACCTGTATTTTTTACTGCACCATGAAATGAGACACAAAACCTCAAAATCTTGGGATGTTTTGTAGAGAGAAAATTGGTAAAAAACACTTTATATGACTTTTATGATGGTTGCTGACAAAACAGATTAATTAGACATATTTTAGAAAATTAAAATTGCCATTTTACAATTAAAATATATACCAAGTGAAATTTGGGATATCTAGTAAGCTGGGGTTTTTTCTTATTATTATTATTATTGTTATTACTACTAAAAGTGTTCTATATAGTAACTGTTGTGAATACATTCCAGATACCTTTAAGTTTGTATTCAGAACATCATGGTTTAGTTAAGGAGAAGGATTACTATCGCCCTTCTCTGACATCTTGAGATGACCTCTTGCCTTCTTTTCTCTCTGCCTTTTGTTGTCTCCAGGGACACGAGGTTAAAAACTGGGTCATATGCATAGGCTAGATTGCATCAAGTTGTCTAATGTGTTGATAATCCCCTCTGTTTCGGGCTATGAAGTTTCTTTCTCTCTAATGATTGTATGTTTTGGTTTTTAGGTTTGTTTTTTTTGTTTGTTTTTTTTTTTTATTCTAGATAATGGAGCATTAAAATCATTAGCTCTTGTTTGCTATTAATGATCACGCTCCTTCTACTGATGATCTTTGCTTTTAAATTTGACCTTTTCTTGCTGTCTGCAAAAATTTGGAGAATTATGACAAATTCACAATAACTATTTAAGCATCAACATTGGAGAATTGGTTTTAACCTGCACAAAGCTTTTAGCTTTTTTTTTTTTCCCTGTACTATTTTATCTGCTGCTGTTTCAATATACTTGTGCGATGGTGGACTGAAGACTTGTCATTCACTAATCTTTATGATTATTGTAGACTAATTAAATTAATGTAATTTAGGTTTTATTTAAATGAAAAAAACCACATAAACCCCTTCTACTTAAGAATAAGACTGAACTCTTCTGTACCTTTTCTAAAGTCTAATACACATCAACAGGATACTTTAATTTGAACAGATCATAGATATAAAAGATGAAGATTGGCTTTTTTGAAGTAAATAGCAAACTTCCCACTGACTTCAATGGGGCCAAGATTTCATTTCCAGGTCAGCTTGAAGAAGTTTGTGAATTAAAAAAAAAAAAAAAAAAAAAGTCTAATTTGACAACTAATATTACTCAGAATAAATAATTCAACCAATTCTGTTTTAGAGAATTGTCAGGAAAGATTTACACCAAACAGAAAATGGTAATAAATGAGGTGGTGACTTTTCTGAGCTATAGCTGTATAAAAATATTTCCCTCTGGATACAGGTGTTACTTTTATTGTGCAATGATAGTCTTCAATCTTGGGCTTCATGCGTTTTATCAGGATCTCAGTAAATGGTCTACCTTTAGGACAATATTTTATCATGATTGCCCTTAAAAATAGTTACTATTTATATGACAGACCATTTATAGTTTTGATGGTTTGGCTCAGTGGACATAGTCATGCTATTGAACAGACAGTTCTTACATCAAACTACTAAAAGAAAAAAGCTGTTTTAAATGTAAGAAATTGAGTGTTTGCCGTAAATGATAAGCCAGTTCAGCATGCTGTTCCCTGAGTTGCTAGAATATCCCGTATTCCTGTCTCCAGTGTAAAGAACAGACAATGGGAAAAACAAACAATGGAGAAAATTCTCTCATTATATTCTTTTGATTGCTCAAAGAAAGAATGTGGATAGGAAATACAAGTACTAAGAAACCCAAAGAAGCAAATTGTGATATTCACTCCTCTACAGAACAACTTGCCACTCTTAACAAGTCTTTTCAGAAGCCAGAGATCAGCCACTATAAAAAATAAAAAACAAACAAACTATAAAGTGTTCTGAAGAGTTAATATTAAAGATATATACTTCTATAAAAAAGGAACATCATGTTGTGGCAAACTGAAATATATTCTACTCATATGTCACTGTATCGAACATGGAGAGAGAAATATAAGCAACAAACATGTAGCTGTGCCATTGTACTGCTACTTCTCCAATATTATGTAAACAGTTTTAGAATTGTAGTAAATCAATGATGTTCACTAAATTCTGTTTTTTGTCATTAGCTTCTTGACTACTGACTTTTGGTAGTGACATAAGTTTGCTGATTAGTCCTTTATGAATACAGCATTTAAGATTACTAGAATTTTAATTCTTTTCCTCTCTTTTCATCCAATACAATTCCCCTTTTCTTACTAGTACAGTGTTGTTTGGAGTGATAAAGAGAAAAAAGTCAGAGAGCCAATAAGGACAATTTTTTTAGGGGATTCATGCAATTAAACGAAATGAATATGAAAGGAGGAACTTTAAAGAATTTCTTCAGAAAATTTTATCCACAACAAAAGTTTTACAGACAGTTTAAGTACTGTTCATCACATATGATAACATCAAAAAATGTTTGTATCTCTTAATATATGTAGAAGAATCAAAGTTTCTGGTTAGAGATATCTGCCAGATAGAGTCAAGCAGAAGGATTCATCTAACTTAGCTTTAGATCTCTACTATGAAGCTGTCAGCATCAGAACTGGTCATCCTACAGCTGCATTGGTAATCAATCAAAAGAAAAACAGTCCAAAACAGGGTCCTTTAGAGCAATTTTGGCTTAATTTAAATCAACTATAGAGAGATAAGCATGATTAGCTTAAGCGACTGACAAACTCTCTCTTGCTCAAGGTTCAAGCTGACCAGACACCATGTGAAAACAGTGTAACAGAGCCTGAGTTAACAACTGTACAGCAGTGGTTACCCATTTATTTTTTAATTTCACACCCCTATCAGTAAAAAAGTTTTTAATATGCACCTCCAGTCTATGTTTATTTGTTCACCTATAAATTATTTACATGTGTCTTGGGTTTACACAGTAAGGTTTTAGAAGCAGGAAGGTAGGCTACAGGGATGTCCACTTTGAGGTGAGACATGGGGCTGGCCCTGTCAGACAGAGGTACTTCCAGCTTCCTCCAAAATGGACTCCCCACTATTATAAAACATATAAAAAAAATATGAATGGATAAGATAAAGATACAAATTATGAAATAAACATTATTTTAAATTTTTTATTTCATTTAACTTCTTAAAGGTACAAAAAAAACCAAAACAACTTTCTTCCTGCACCCCAGTGGATTGCCTTGCCCACCCCAGGGGGTGCACATATCTCACTTTGGAGACAACTGCCTTAGAGAGTAGTCCTCAAGTTTTATAACCTGATCCAGTCTTCTGTTCAGTTTGCTAGTAAGTAACAGAACCGTATAGGAATATCAGTAGTGGCATATATTCCCACTTGGGTTTAGCCACTGATTTAATAAGTTTATCTGTGTATTTTCTGATTGGCTGTGAATTTCGCCCTTCCAAAATCTCTCAGGTTTCCAGAATGAAATCAAATCCTTTTAAATTTTGTTTTGAGCACATATCTCTCTTAATCCTTCTCCAAGTTTGAAAAGCTCTCTTTATGATTGCATAACAGAATAAAAAAATTAATTTATGTACTATTTTTGGTACTTTTAAATAAATTACATGAAATAGGATTTCTCTCTCCTTATGTTTAAAATGTTATGTGTTTACTTATTATACTGACATTCATTTCTTTCTTTTCCATTAAAGACATTTTGGTGAATGAAGAAAGAGAAATTTTGTCATTAGAGAGAACAGGAATTGAAGGAGTGTGGACTTGCTGACGTGGGATCAAGATATTGTTTCAGCTTCAGGATCAATTGAGGCCCCAGAAAGGAAAAGAATAGGAACTTTTGAGAAATCTTGAATGCACTCTTTCCACAGTGAAAGTCATGAGAGAATTGAGGAGAGATGTATACCATAGTGATACTATGGAGATCACCAGGAGGAAAAGGTCTGGGTCTTGAGAGTATTTCAACTCCCTTTGCAGAGGCCACCATCTTCTATTGACTCTGTAGGAAGTCATGGGGACTAACATCTCCAGTAGACATGAATCCCCTGTAAATGTTTAAAGGTGTGGTCAAAAGAGAAGCAGTGGAATTTCTTTCTTTACTCTGTCTCATAAAAAGCAACATAACTCACTTTCAGACTTGAAATACCTTTGCCACATAAACCCTTGTTTCTCTACTGCTTATTGCTTTGAATTATTACTATTATTTGTCACACTTTATAAAGACCAACATCATACAATTTGGCCTTGGAAAGATGAACATTGTGCTTGCAGCGGAAGCAACAGTGAATAATGTACATTTGAACGCAGGAATAGACAAGCTCATCTCTTTATAGAAGGCTTTTACTCTTGATGTTTTATTTGTTTTCTTGAAATAGATGTTTGCAAGCTTAAAGAACAAACTGCATAAAATACCTTGCCATTTATTTTTGATAATGTACACATCAAGATTATCTTGAAGGAAAAATTAAAACTAATATTTAAAAGATGAACCTTAAAGGAAAATACAGATTTATTTCTCTAAGGTATAAGACTTCACCTCTACTGTCCAGAACCAGTGTGTGCTATTCTTTGCTTTTTCTACAGATTACAGCCTCAACAGTACTTCTGATTTAATTTGGTTTTGTTTGTTTTTTTGTTTTGGGTTTTTTTGTTTTTTTTTCAGTCTTAAAACAGTGTTACCGATATTGCCATGTCCCATTGATTTACCAAGCTTGTAGTTTTTCTTAAACACATAATCATTTATATCATCTGTTAGGGAAGTAAGAAAATTTCCCTGCTGAGCTACAACATCTATCACCATGTTTGTCACTTCTTGTCATCAGTGATGCTACATAGTTATCCACACATCTCAAAGGATCAGTGATATGGTAGTTACTTTCCACTTTGGTATTTGGTGACATTCGAAAGAACATTTGCCATTTACACATCCTGTGCAATGTAACATAAACAGAACGTTAAATAAGGCTTATTTTAATGAATAGACATTTTAAGACAGCTTAAGGGAGAAATAGTTGATCTAGTTCCATTTATGAACTAGCTCCTAGTATCTCTGTAATTATATTTTTTCCATTGGCAAATTAAAGGTCATACTAGAGCAAGAATATTTTTATACGGTGTTATTATAATAGACCTGTAGTTTGTTAACTGAAATTTCCAACACAAATGTCCTCCAGTACTTATGTCGACAAGGCACTTGTGGATGCAATATAGGTACAGAAAGTATAAGTGTCTTCAGCTGTGTCCATTTGCTTATCAGATGTGATCAGGACCTCAGTCCTGCTTATATTAATTTCATTTCCAGCAGTACTGTGGTATCCAAGGAAGAATAAAAATGCAAGGAGACATTTTTGCTAAACTGTTTTGCTACTTTGCCTTTCCACCTCCCCTCAGTTCATTTTTTTTCTTGTCAACTTTTGACATATAACATAAAATTTTCAGAAGTGCCTAAGGGTCATATTAAAAAAAAATAATAAAATACTGGGGCGTCTGAAGAGGGACTTACTCTGCAGGTACTTACAATGAATAGTGTGATCCTGAAAAGCCCTGTACAACCTTTGCAGGCACCTTAGGATTCAAGTTTTTTGGCACTAGAAATATATACCCGGATGTTCCTAAATCCTTACACAGTTAAATTCAGCATTTGAGTTTTCTTGGGATATAGAAATTAGGCATTCCTCTACCTAAATCCCTCTGGAGATGGCTCTGGAAGGTGATCTCAGACTGTGCGTAATACAAGAGACACAGAACTGATGTCTTTCAAACTGCCTTAGTATTCACCACTCTGAAGCATTGGTGGAAGAGAAAGAACCCTTTAGTTTTTATATCCTTACCAGAAATTTCACCAGGCTACTTTGTTCCCTGTTGTCCCTGGAAGACATGGTATTTCCTTTTCTCAGCTTACTGAAACAGACTTACACCACTAGATAACACACCAGATGGGGAGATCACCTTATCTTCTTTGTAGAAGCCATGCCACAATTCAGATGGAGATTCATCTTGCCAGAGAAAGGGTATAAAAAAATCTATAGACTAGCAGTGGGAATTCCAGCTTTCAAGGACTGCTTAGCATTTTAGATCAGACTTTCCTGTCCTCCCAGTTGATTTTGCTGAACAAACAAGCTTATTTTTGCTCTCTTGCAAACACTGAAGTGGTATCTTCTTTTTTTTAGTCTTTAATGATTTATGGGGGAGTTGGTTTCAGAAATCACTTAGGGACTTCTGAGTGTATGCTTCTACACTGTAAACTGTGGGATAGGTATTTCTTTAGATATTATTCCTTATCAAATTAGATGCTCTTATATTGAATGTAATAATAATAACAACAATGATTGCTATTTATAATATGTATAATACGTAATAAAATACTGGATTATTAGTTTTTAATCTTAGTGACCGTTTGTTGTAGATTGTTTAGACTGTGTTTCCTCTCTCATTTGGCTATATTGTCCTGTTAATGGCACAAAAGCACATTGGTTTCCAGCAAGCTCCTTTTGATGAAAATTGCTTTCAGCAGAACTTAACAGATGAATCAAGCTTCTGGTCTTCACAAATGCTTGACATGCAAAAGGACTCCAGTCTTTTGATCAAACATCTGGATGTTTTTTATCCAGTGAGGAGGGTATGAAACAGGCTCATGGGTATGACGAATGGTCTTTGTGGTGTCACATGTTATCCAACCTGTCTTGGTATCCATGCTTGACCATTCTCAGAATTAAACACATGCTGAATACCAATGCTTGAGGTAGTTTCATCTTCAGCCAAGGGCAAGGAAAATGATAACTAATGTGTTCCTCCTGCCTAGTGTTCCCACTGTCACTCAGTTTTAAATGCACTTGAATCATAAGATACCTTGGTATTTGGTACTCTGAGATTTTGCAAATGCTTAAAAAAACCTTGCTGCCAATCAATTGAAAGCTTCTGAATAAACTGTGTGGCTAAGCATGAAATAAATATGCTTGCATGCCCCAGATGTTCTTACTTGTCACTGATCTTTCAACTTCAGAATATAATGATCTTGTGTGGTACCTTTGATACACAACAGGAAGTATCACTGTTACAAGGAAAGTGTTGAGGTGTTTTGTTTATTTTTTGTTGGTGGTGTTTGTATGTTTGTTGTTTTGGTTTTTTTTTTTTTTTTTTCCCTGTAGGTGTATTCTTTGTTGTCTGTCTTACTGTATGCTTTCCTGATTTTGACCTTCCAAGCTATTAGTGAATCATGATGAACAACTATCTCATGGATCAGAATCTGTTTTCATAAAAAGGGGAAATAAGAAAACCCGCCCTGCAGCCTGGACAAGAGAAAGCCATGAAAAAATGTTGTACGGAATTGTCCTCTACAGAGTTTCAGTAGTATCTGGTTGACATTGAACAGTGCCAATAAAACACCTGCCACTTGGCTCTACAAGTTCTGCATTTATTAAGTACACATAAACGTGGATGCAATTTTATGGTATAGATGGTATTTTGCAGTCTGCGATATATCAAATGCCAAGCCGCAAAACACTTTTAAAAATAGTGCTTAAATTACCAACATTTTAATTTATTTCCATTCTCCTGCATAAGGAATTGCTTTATTTTCTGGAAATTGCATATTCTGGCATGGATTGATGACTCTGCTACAGACAAGCAAGAAGACCTAGGTGACCCGTTTACCCTTCCCCAGTAGGGTACCAGCTGCCAATTGCCCCCACTCTGTGATGACTTGTCCTTCTTCTCACCTTGTCATCAAGCCAAGACTGCACACTGTAGGAGCTCAGGTAAGCATCTGCCTCTCTAATCACTGCCAACAACTCTCCATTATCAGCTGCCAGGGGTGCTTCGCAGAACTGGGCACAACTTCCTCCAGATGCATATACCGAGTGTTTTTATGTCTGCAACAAATCCTGCCTTTGCAACACAGAGAAATCTCAAATGTCAAATCTGTTTCCAAAGTTGCATTTCATCTCATCATGAAACATAATACATGTTAGTGCACTTCTCTTGTTTGATTTTTTTTTTCCCACCGTAACTGGCAGGCATTCACAGCTGGACTAAGTATGCAAACTTCATCTAAATAATAGAAATATCTTTTCAGATGAGATGATCTTCCACAACACAAAATAAAAGGGATAAGTTCAGCATCTATTGGCTATCTTTAAGAACTTATTGATTTTGCTTTTGATAAATGGAGATGGCTACTTCATTGTCTGCCATGTCTCCTCTTGGACACCCTACAATTTACTTCAGAGATCAAGAAAAATGCTTAATTATCCAAGCTGCTGTATTAGTCTGTGTTCATATAGAAATAGGGGCTGTACTCCCTTCTGCTTTCAGACGTTTGTATTGACTTCATGCAATTGTAAGGGCTAGTGCCTGAGGACTGCTGTGCAAAATGGAGGTCTTTAGTGTATCAAAAAATCTTAAAATACATTTCAAGCAGCTGCTACTTAAAAAAAAACAAAACAATAACAACAACAACAAAACAGCACCCTCCCTGACAACAATAGAAACATCCTCAACTCCATTAAGAGTCAAAATGCAGAAAAAACAAATGATCAAAAAAATTTTGATTGTTTTCTCCTGCAGCTCCTGGCTTCCACCTGATAGTGATTGAGGAATAGATATTTTTTAATTATATTTAAATTAACATGTTGAAATGAAAGAAAAAAAAAATCTCAGTGACAATCTTTGCAATATTTCCCCTGATTTTTGGTGTTTGTTTTCCATGGAGAAGTGAAACTGAAAAAAAAAAAAAACAAAACAAAACAAAAAAAACCAAAACATTCTAGCCATTATAGGGATTCTTCAAAAAAATTAAAATCTTTGCATGAAGGAGTTGTTATAAGAACTTGGAAAAAAATATGAGCAGTGTCTTTATTTACAGCGCATAGGAAACTATGATCTAGCTGTCTCCCTCATCATATGGTGTAAAACAATTTGCTTACCATCACCATAGTTTTTTTGTAACAAATAATCCATCACCCGGACTGACTATAATATATGTCAGGAGAAAATATTTTTACCTTCTGAATAAGCCAAAGGCAGCTTACAGAGGAAGGCTGATTTTCCCAGAATTTTCATCTAAAGATTTTATTTAATTTTGCTTGTGTACACTTTCATTCTTTAATCACTTGATCAATAGAAATATCTCATAAGACATATAATTGTTGGGGCCTTCGGTCCTGTTTCTTACCAAATGACAAACCACATAATCAGAACCGTCTGAATCATCCTGACATTTTGCATTTTTTGCCAGAAAAGTTTCAGATGCTCATTTTGACATACTCAAGGCAATTTGTAGGATTTGATTAGAAGTTCTAGCACTAAAATTGTCAGAATTTGAGGCACAAGAAAAAATGCGAGAAAGTTTTTCCTTGAAGGAATTTTAAAATTTGTCTACATTGCAGAATGAGATTGGTGTCTTTGATCTCCATTTTACAAAGAGCTCACCTTTCTGAAATTCTTGATGAAACCTGTACCTTCTGGTATTTTGATTTGCCACATTTGGAGGCCTTTGGCTTGACACAATGACTGTTGTGAATGTCTGTTTAAGCACCCATTTGAAGTACAGAGGCTCCCGGTGAATTCCACTCTCAGAGATGTTTACAGATTTTCAATATTTTATCAAATTAAGGCTTATAGAACATGAAGTCTTTCATTCATTGGTCAAATATTCATTTCTGTGGGGTGATACTAACGGTGAATATGTAAGCAGTGTGCCAGGCTACAATGCAATGTAAATATTGGGCATCTACAATTTCCTTATTATTTGGAAAAGAAAAGACATTCTTGTGAAGATTCAAAGTGTTTGAAATATGATTTATGGACTACACAAAATGGATAAAAATTGCTTTATGTTTTCTTGCTTTCCAGAATTTGCAAGGACAAAAGAAGAAGCATTTTTTTTTTCAAATTTAATCTCTTTTAATCAACCCCCCTGTTTATAATTGTGAATATACAGTTATAGGTGTGTGATATTTAGAATAGTCCTGCAATTTTTTACTGTACTTTTTTTTTATTTCCTGTTTGATTAGAAAATGAAAATTATTTTCATTTTAAAAAGCAACTCACTAAACTCTTACAGATCCTAAATAAAAGCTGCCTTATTATAGATTATCAAAGCTCTTACCTGTAACTTGAGTTTATTTCCTGTGCAAATGCATTATTATGGATAGGTAAGCAGGTGCAATGACTCTGGTAAAGATGTTGATAGATAATATATATTTCTGAACTTCCAGCTTTTCTAATGGAAAGCAAGTTTTTCTTGGGAACAGCTGGTGTCTCACTTATTATTTCTGTGTTCTCTAGAAAAATAAACATTTTTCCCTCATCTCTGTATTTCTAAATGGAAAGGTTAAGTAGCCATATTATCTGCTATCTTCAGAACTTTTAATATTGTGTTAATTCTTTTACTTAAAACCAACTAGTAATATAGGAACTTAGTATCTCTGCTTCAGTTTTTTCACTCTGCTCTGAAAGCACAGGTAAAGTATGGGCAACCCAAGACAGTTTTCTTTGCTTACCAGACATGAGGGTATAGACCATTAAATACCAACGTGAATTACAGTAACTCAGTAAAGAATGTAAACTTACGATGGCATAGTCCACTATTCATTTTTCTTGAATTCATGCAGAAACAATAGTTCACAGGAATCTATATAGGAGACATATGTCTTCCCCAATGGACGCATGGTTTTCATTGATGTTATTTGACTTGTAAGAATTATCCCAAAGGTTGATAAATTATTCTTATTTTTAGAAGTCTCAGGAAATAATATTTTAATATATTATTTGTATAAGGTGATAGTAAAATGAACCAAGAAGCTGTTATCAAAGCCATGTAAGTGCATATTCTGATCTTTATTACTCATACTGTGTTGTTGTCTGCCTGTTTCAGAAAAGACAAAGCAACATTACATGAGGGAGTCTAACCAAGTAACATTACATCATATTAGCAAAGGTGGAGAGTTGGGTCAGTGGCACTCGGCAGGATGGAGACCAGTGACTGTGGACAAAAAATAATGTGTGTCAAAAGAGCAGAAAGGCAGAAGGGCAGTGTTCAGACAAAGCCTGGAGAAAGAAGATGTCTCTGTGGGCTGGCAATGAATTACTGAGCAAGGCTAAGGTCAACGTAAGGGTTTTTTTGGTTTACACATTTCAGGATGCATGCACTTTAACAAAGCTGTGTTTTAAAAATGTAATTCAGAAAAGTAAAACATATAAAAATTTAAAATCAAGGGTTAGAATTCTCTTATGTCATGAGCTATATGGAATGCTTTTCCCTTTCCAGTATCTTCTCTGGTCTTTGTTTTGGTAATAAAATACTCAGGGTAGGATTCATTTATTTGCTTCCTTGCCAGCCCCTCTTACTTGCTTCAATACTTTCTTCATTCATTATTTATATGACTTAATGCCCAAAGGTTCCCATACGGCTGCAAGGAATGAGAACCAATAGCAGGAACTTTGTTAGGTAGTGTAGGTGATTTAGCTCCTGCACATACAACCAAGCAAAACTATGAGGAATGTGAAAATGTGACACATTTTAGCTCTTCAAACAAGACATTGCTTCTGGCTTTGTAGCCCCTCTGCAAGCTCTATAATAATCAAGTACTTGGAAAGAAATTACTCATTTTCTTTTTTTTCTTCAAAAATAGATCACCATTTCTCAAGCATGAATTATCAATGGCCCTGCTGTTTTTATGAATTCATCTCAGCGATATCTTAATGAGACTTCCTACACAGTATCTTTTCTTATGCTGTACTCTGATTCTACTTATAATTTTTTTCTTTCTGTGGATGTGGTTATTAAAGTATTTATGCATTGTCAATTCAAATTTTGTGAAGACAATAAATGCTTGCTATCACTTTTTTTAAGTAATAGATAAGTCATTACACAGATCACCCTCTCAGAAAAACATTTACTTTCTCAAAAACTATTATAATTGCTGTTGCTTTCCTTTTTCTTAACTTGATTAATATTTTGAATTCATATTTCCAAATAATAATGTGGAAGAAAACCAAAAATACTAATTATATCAGGTCAGAGCTGGAGGTCTTTTACTCACTGTTTATATAATTAATTGTTCAACTGAACAAAAGCATAGGTATGTTTGGAGTGCACCATCAGCAAAACAGTGGGGATGTGGCTGCCATAAAATATGGAAATGTATCTCATGGAAGAGGGTTAGCTGTCACCGTTTCAAGAGAGTATCAGGATATCATGTTCACCTATATTTATGTGGCTAACTATATAAAGTTCTTTGTTTTGTTTTTCGTTTAATATATGAGTTTCTATCTCACATTGCATCCTATCCCTCATTTACTTCTCTGATCTGTTCTCTGATGCAACAAGACTCAAATACAGTACTATGTCTTTTGACCAGGGAATCACAATTCATCAAAATAAAGGCATTCACCACACTGGAGCAATAGCTGCAGTTTTTGTTATTTTTTTTTTTCATTATTTTGTTCAAGCAGTGCCTAAAACAATTATCAGGTCAGCACTTTGGTCGTTTATTTGGGCCAAATAATATCAATAATATCAAATACATAAATAGTAATTAAAGTAATAGCAACAACAAAAATAGTAATTACTGCAAGTGATGAAAACAATAATATTAACAATAATAGAAATAATAATAAATGAATACATATCTTATACAGGTTGAGACATTTGCAACAGGAATCATGGAATCAGCAGAGAGTCCCTTCATAATTTCAGCAAACATCAACACAGTAATTTCCACTTGAACAAAATTAGGCTGTGTAATATATATAGATTCTTCTTTGTTCTGTGACTGTATTTAAAATCTGCAGTCCTATACAAAGTCCCTAAAGAGCAAGACACTGGGTATACAGGAATGGAAAAAGACTGTCTCTGTACATAAGAACTAAAGTTTATGAGGGGAAAAAGCAAAACAAAACAACATATCTAGGTACATAGAACCAGACAAAAAAATACATGATGATAAAAAAAGTAGCATGGGTCAGTATGATAAGTTCTCTGCACAAGCAGTGTGTGATATTGCTTGGTGATTTTTGTCAGGCCAACATTCATCCTTCCCTTGTTACACTCTTTTGAAATTGCAGCTTTTGCATTTGTTATTGAGGCAGCAAATATCTCATTTGGAGACTTCCGAGACTTTGAAAATGCAACCTGTGTTTTCCAGCCTTTCTTCTTTTCATTAAAATTGTTACTGTCACATTTGTTTCCAGAGCAGTTTATTCTAAATTGTTACTCTGAACATTTCCAAATCTGTCTTCCTGCAATCTGGCCAAAGACAACCGAAATCTGATTTTCATGAAGTGTCACAGCAGGTCACTTTGAGATATTAGTCTTTTTGGCTTCTGAAACAAAACAAAATACTGCATTCTTAAGGTGTTGTTTGTTTGGTTTTTTTTGTTTTTTTTTTTCAATCTTTGCTCATCATGAATCACAAAAAGCAACTTGAAGGAAAAGGTGTATTGAATTTGAGTGTAAGGCACAGTCCAATTATTTCTGCAAGCACATGTCTTTGAGACATTGTGAATGACTGAAAGATTGATGGTACAAGGGATTAGTAATGACATCTAAAATCTTCTCCTCGGGTTAACAGTTACAGCACATTAGAATTTAGTAGTGGCAAAAGTTGTTAATTACTACAGATACTTTCATTTCCAGAAAGCAATTCTCCGAATCTACCTCTGAAGATAAATTGTCTCATCACAAAAAAATAATCCCCATCTTCAAAGGCAGTGTTAGTAGAGGGCATGGGGAGGACAGATGTCCACAATGTGGGGCCCCAGAGCTATCCCAGCTCCCAAGTTCAGGTGCTTGCACCAGATGTGATGACTGAACATCCCAGGGATGGCTTGGGACCACCCTGTCCCCTGAACCCTGCATTCTACTGCATGAGGTGGGCAGAGAACAGCAATATTCCTGTATGATCCTGTCTGCTCCTTCTCCAGGTGGCTGAGAAAGCCTGATCCAGCAGAGACATCACACACTTCTGCAGAGAAGTCTGAGCTTTACTCACTCAAATTGTAGGTGGGAGTGAGCCATATCTTCCTGGGAGGTAAGCTTGTCTGGCCAGCATGCTGATGGTTCATACAGGGGTATCCACAGCTGGATAGAGTTGAAATGTTGGAAAGATAAAAAGAGGACCGTGGCACTTTGTGTTTCGAACCACATAATCCCTCTTTGCCTTCCTGTGGTATTGCTGCATTTTGGGCAGAGTTGTATTTGCACCCCACAAGGCAGCATATTGGCACTTCTGCACTACAAGGGGTTTAGAAGTGGAGCTGATCAATATTTATGTGCTTATTTAAACCCTTTTTTTTTTTTTTTTTCCCATTTAAAATAGCCTTTTTCTTCAGGGTCAGCCTTTCTATAGGAAAGGCTTTTAAGGTTTGTTTGTATATGTATGTGTTTTTCCAAGTTTTTGCTGAAAAAGTAAAATAGTACACAGTGTTTTTCTGCAAGGCATCAAAGTCCTTTCCAAAGGGAGACAAGTTTAGGTGGGCTAAACAAGAGAAAAATTAGAAGAAATGGAAAATATAAATTTTTAATGTATGAATCTTTTTTCCACACATGATTATCTAAGGTTTGGAAAGAATATAGTAAAACATACATAGGAGTATGACACTTATATTTTTATTTTTTCACAAATCACCCCTCTCCTTCCTCTACGTATTTGGACTAGCTGTGTTTTCACCTGTTAAAATGCTGAAAGTAATTTATGTATGTACTAATCTGAGAATAAATATACAGATATATATAGAGGAAGTCTAGATTATGCGTTCACTGCAAAATTATATCCACTAACAATTTATTTTCAGGTTCACCATCCTTTCAAATCTTCAGTTTGAAATCCTGGCCCTGAAGAAGCCCACAGGAGCTCTACTGTTGACTTCAACAAAGTCAAGATTTTTATCTTGAATATTTTGGACAGGATTTTGTTTTTTTCTTTAGAGAAACTACTTTCAGTAATATGCCTTCTTCAAATATGTTAGAAAAGCTATATTTTCTGTATTTTCTGTTTTACTTCCTTCTTCCCTTGTTACCTTAACACTACAGTTGCCCTTCTGAAAGACATGTGATTTTGCTGCAGCTTTAGTGGGTGGTTTTGTGGCTTTTTTTTTTTTTTTTTTTTTTTTTCCTACTCTGGCAGAACAGACAATTCTAATCCAGACCAAAAAGCAGCAGAGCAGTTTCAGAAGCTAGAACAATCCATTGTTTCATTAGAGATCTCATGATACCATAGGAATGATGACCAGGGATCCCCTTTTCTTTCATTTTAGGAAAAAACTTCAGAAAACACTGTTGTGGGAAGGGTGATACTTCATTAACCTTGCATGAGATGAAGGTCTATATGCTGACAGAGAATAGCATACTTCAGTCTCCTAATCTTTCTCACCATTACTTTTACATGGTTTGTTGAAGTTGAAATACTGCCAGAAGCTATATTCAGCTTTGTTATGGTAAAGTCAGTTACTATATGTTTTTGTCTAGTTTGGTTATTGCAATGTTGAGGACTGCATGCTTTGTTTTTAATTTTGTATATTCTCTGCAGAGTGTCATAAGCTGAAATATTATAAGGGATGAGCAGATGTTGAAATATTATAAGGGATGAGTGGATGTTATTTCAGCACAGATTCCACAGCTGAGCTAAAGAAATTCGTGCTTCTGAGTTGAAAGAATATAAGATACGCACAAGCATCAAAATAGGAGAGAGATGAGAGAGAAACAGGCAGGAATAAGTCCTTGAAGAAAAGAATAAGGATTTTGAGAGTGATTGTGGAGGGAAGTCAGAAGCCAGTATGGGACTAAGGTAATAGAATGACATCATGGGGAGAGGACATGAAGAAACAGCTTCCAGCTATAAAGAGCTTGGAGGACTTAAGGGAGGGAAAGATGTGAGAGGTAAGAAAGAATAAGTCTGCAGGGTGAGAAACGACTCAGATATGACCAAAGATTAACAATACAGGAGGTAAGATAAAGATTGACTTTGATTGTAAATGAGAAAAAGAATTGACAATACTCTTTTTTTTTTTTTTTTTGCTTGCTCTCTCTCAGACTCTTTTTTCACTTACCCCAAGCAGAGTTTTGCCTTGAAAAATAGGAGGGATTTCATGTGGCCCGTGAGCTTCGATTACTGATATTACTTGGAAAATATGAGAGTGAAGATCTTCATTACAAGCAGATGCATTAAATATCAGCATTGTCTCAACAAAGTAATGAAATTAAGCAGCAGGCTGAAATAGGGAGCAAATTGGAAAAGAGAGTGTCTCTATAAAATAGAAAATCTTAGACAACTGTAGCAGATTTAATTTTTTTTCAGACCTTAAAGAGCAGTATGTAAGGCTCCACAGTTTAAAATGTCTGGGTATCACCCTGACTTAAGCAGGGGGAAAACAGAAGAGTCCAAATTTATGAGCTAATCAACACACTTTATGTGCTGGTTTTGTAAGTAATTTTATCTGCGTAGACATGTGCACGCTCATTTGCAAAAGCAGTGGCAAGATGTTTGTCCAGCTGATTTAATTGCCTGAGTGTCAAGCCTTCAGCCAGGGAGTCATATACAACCACAAAAACTATTTCATGTCTCTGGAAAGAGCATGGATTGAAACCTACCAGTTTCCATTAATCATCCTATAATTCACAAACTGTTCACCACAGTCATCAATCAGGTCTATATATGCAGTGCAATTTGCAAAAGGTAAATTCATGTACCTTATTTAATTAGTCATGCTAAGTGTGATAATATCAGATCTCCATTTCTTCCTATTCATAAACACTTTTCATCAGAGAAAATATGTCCATGGAATCAATATGGCCATCAGATCCTTAGAGAAAAGCACACATTGTTTTTTCTGCTGAAAAAAATTATAATATCGAAGCCCACTTCTTGATGGGCTGTCTAATTTTTACATTCTAATGTCTCTTGTGTTGTGAAATTTGCGTATATGTGTAAGTTTTCAGTTTAGGTGTCACTGGCCATGGAAAAATGTTCAGTTCTAGCTTTGATTGAAAGTTTTAAAGCTTTTAGTTGTTGGTTGATATTTTTTTTTACTTCCTCTTAAGTTTTTCTTGTAATAGAAAATAGACCTTCCCCCATTAAATTCTAATGTATACGGTAGGCCAGTACTCCAATAGTCAACCAAATAGTTTATGATTAACAGTTCCTTGAAACTGTAGACTGAGCTGTGCAGAGACAGTCACCATCCTATGACTTTTTAATGTAAACCTTCAATGGATTTTTATGGATGAGTGAAATGGTGTGGAGAGGAAAATTTTATCAGGGTTACATTTGTTATAATGCTGTGGGATTTATCTGGACTGAGAATGAAATTGCTTTGAAAAACAGTATGGAAGGTAATGGTTTATTTTAATAGTTAGTAGTCACCAGCCTGATATACTGAAACCTTGTTTGGAATTAAACCCTGTACTGGTGTTCTGAGAAAGTTTTCTTAAATTACTTTTATTCAGTTTGTCTCTCATACTGGGGTTTCTTTATTTCAAAAAATAATGGTGTTAGTTGCTTTAGTGTTTTAATAAAACTTTTTAAATTCTAAACCTTTTCAGTGGTTCTGAAATGCTCAACTCAGAGGAAAAGTTCAAACAGATCCATTTTGATGTTGCCTGATTTTGGATCTTTTTCACATTCATCTACCAGCAACACATGTGAGAGTGTGTGCAAGTGGAGTTTTCAAGCCTTCAGAAAGACAAACTAGAAGTCAGGCTTTATTAACCTTCCTGGCAGACTAGACATAACAAGTGCAGCATATTTAAATTTTTTTTTATAACAGCATTTGTCTGATACTTCTGAAAGAGGAAAGCTGATAACCTGTCTTCCCTATTCAATTTACCCCTTCAACAAGTTTGTAGAAATAGGTTCCCAGTGAGCAGTTTTGTAATTTTGAAATTTCCTGAATCTTCAGAAAAGAACCTGGAAAGAAAGTTATATTGTAATGTATTGAATCAAACTAGATTACACTTAATCATCATAAGTGGCAACCACATCCTTACTTCTTAAAAGGAATTTACTTGGATCACATCAAAGTAACAATCCCAAATGAAGATTGATCTGTGTAACTGTGATCCCTGTACTTTTCTGCTTGCCATGCTTTAATCCCATAAGCTATGAAGATGCAAGAAGCAGATCAGCTGCCTGTTTACATTTTACCTGGTTATTCTTACTCATATGATCAATATTTCTACTTGACAGTGGGTAGTCTATAATTTTATCAAGGATATATTTAATGTAGATTATATATAGAGATATAGATATAGATAGATAGAGATATAATATATAGGTATAGATAGATATACATAATATATAAATAGATAACAAGTAAAACTAGGACATGGGGGCTAAATTCTTATAAATAGACTGACCTCTTTATTTCTCATCATGCATTTCTCCCCTTCTGTTTAAATAGCTTACTACCTTTCAAATTAGGAAATTAAGTGGTCTATAGATGAATCATGTTGCTTGCAGGTACTAGAAATGTATACACTTGAGATGTGAGGTTATTAAAATGTCTGCATGCTACTTATTCCTCTGAAAAGAGTGAAAAAGATCTGCTCAAATACATTGGTGGTTTTAGGAAAGCCCAGATTAATTAATAAAGACTAATTGTTTACTCTATATGACAAGTAGTAAAACCTAGGCTTGAATTTTTATATGCTGCTCTTATTTTCTCGGTAAAACACCAGTTCCATAAATGTTCATAGGTGGACTGTCTTGGAGGTACTGAAAGATGATGATTGTATGCTCTAGAGATATCAGGTTATTAAAACCGTGGCAAAGTGATAAGCCTGAAGTCATGGCCACTGCTATTGCCTGGTGTGGCTTCATGGGCCTCTGGACTCTACTTCTCTCAGTTGTACCTTTGCTGTTCCTCCCATTTGTGCTTCTTCGCAGGCAGTTGCCTAGTTGCCTTGGAACTTTTAATTTTCTCCTGCTCTACAGTATTTTCCCCCCTTGTCCATGTTTCTCTGTATTTTTTTTTTTTGTTTTGTTTTGTTTTTTTTCCCCTCCGTTTTGGCTCTGCTTTTTAACCTTTTGTACACTTTAATATTGGAAAAGCAAAACATTGGAATTATATTTTCCTACACATCAACATTCATGACTCATGAAACTTTTGTATGCTGCATTTCTATGAACACAAAAGATTAAGTGTAAATTAGACCTAAATTGGTTTGGGTGTGTTTTTCTTCCCCACCCTGAATTTTATTCTTTATTTTTAACAGGTGTCTCTACAGTTGCCTTCAGACTCTGAGGCTTCTTCTTAGGGAAAACCAGTACAGAAGAGCTGATCTTCAGCTGAGCAAATTTTTAAAAGTTTAGAGAATTTTGACAAAAGCCAAACAAGCAATCCTCTACAGACAAGTAAGAGGAGCAGCTAAAACAAACAGTGTTACTCCTATATAAAATTCATTACTTCTGTTTTTAACCATCCTTTATTGTCTGCTTACGTCTGTTCGGCTTCGTCTCAAAGCAGAAGAGTGGAAGAACACAGGTTGTGTATTTTACCTAAGATATTCTTAGGACTTAAGTAGGTCTCTATCAAATGGATTAATTTCTCTTGCCCTGTAGTTATCTTATTGTCCTCCTTTCCACCGCGTAGTGTCTCAAGACAAGTATTTTATTCTTATCTAAACAACATAACATTCATGTGAAAAGTTTCCAGTGATGCTTATGTAGGGAGAGTAGATGGTATAAAGAGCACAGAAGCAGATGCAGCAGAGGTATGGTGCTGCAACTAGGATAAAATCTTGGATCAAACAAAATAGCAATTCTGTTCTACCTGCAGGACTAGGACAATATATTTGAACTCATGACACTGTCATATAAGCAGCAGTGGCTTAGATCAGCATAAAGCTAAGCATTTTTGCAACAAGGTCAGATACATAGGCCTGTGAATATAACATTAATGTACAGTCACTGAGGATGCTTTCACTTCAGTAATTGCTGATAAGCTCCTTTTTTTTTCTGTTCTTTTTCACTGAGGTTAAGGTCTGGAGTAGTCCCACCTAAGAACTAATCTGTCATGCTGCCTTTTCCTTGCCATGTGTTATGGAGGGGGTTAACTGCTTTTCTAGCTTAGAGGCCTCAGGTGAGGTTTTTTATCAGTGGCAGTATTTTAGCACATTTCAACTTTTTTTATGAAAGTTTTAGTAGAATCGTGCACATGCACTTGCCAGTGTCTGTATGCACACATTAACACAATGGAGTTTGAAAGTACAGTATAATACAACACAATATGGAATAATCAATAGCAAAATGACAATACTGGCTTCTTACTTGTTGAAGACATAGTTGTCCTTGGAAAGCATCTTTTAACTCTTTCCTATGTGTCCTTTTCTGTGCTGAGCCCAAATTGACACTTTCCCAGTGCTGGGAGCTTGGTGGTATTCAGAGCATTCCTGCCACTGTGCAGGTGCAATATGCTTCCTTTTCACTCTTGGTAGGGTTGTCGGTGTGCTGGGACTAGTGTTAGTTTGAAAAGGGAAGGAAATAAGACTCAGAAAGACTTTAGAGAGGGTTATAAATTTCCGGTGGGAATGGGTCCCACACAAACCTAAGTGAGGTTCCTACAGACCCTTTACCAAATGTCATGGTTTCAGCTGGGATGGACCTAATTTTTTTTTTATTTATTTAATTTCTAGCTGGTATAGTGTTATGTTTTGGATTTGGAATGAGAAATACTTTTGATAGTGCACTGATGGTTTTAGTTGTTATTAGGCAGTCAAGGCCTTTTTTGCTCCTTGTATCACTCTGTCAGTGAGTAGGCTGGAGGTGCACAAGAAGTTGGGAAGGTACGTAGCCAGGACAGCTGACCCCAACTGAGAAAAGAAATATTCTATACCATGTGATGTCATATGCTCAGTATATAAAGCTGAGAGAAGAAGGAATGGAAGGACATTTAGAGTGATGGTGTTTGCCTTCCCAAGTAACCATTACAGATGATGGAGTCCTGCTTTCTTGGTGATGGTCAAACCCTTATCTGCCAGTGGGAAGCAGTGAATTAATTCCTTGTTTTGCCTTGCCTGTATGTATAGCTTTTGCTTTACTTATTAAATGTATCTTTGTCTCAACCTACAAGTTTTTTCCCTTTTACTCTTCTGAGTCTCCCACATCCCAAATGGGTTAAACCCCAACATCGAGCTAGCAGGTATCCCTTTTTTGTAATCACAGTCTGTTGTAAGTCATGGAGGTAAAAGGGAGAGGAAACTTACTTCATAGGACATGAAGCCAGATGGAGGCAAATCTAGCCTACTACTAGCTACAGTGACAGATAAAATACATTTCCCAGATCTCTATGTGTGTCTACTGTGAAGAAAACAACAGACTATTTAGCTGTTTCCCAGACTGCAGAACTGTCCATTCTGCTGTTAAAAAATGTAACTGCACTAAACCAATATTTTTTGTTATCAATGTGATAAACTATTTGCTCTGGATGTTAAGTAGTTGTCAACAGTAACAAGCTTTTCTGCAGTTCAGACAGAAAGCATGCATCTTCTCAGAAGTGATGGTTGGTGCAGCTATTGTGCTAAATTCATGACAATGACTGAAAAAAGACCTTGTGATTCTGGAAAGCAGACAAAAGAGTCTGAAAAATTTCCCAAAAAGCCTAATCTCATGACAAAAATACCTGAATCAGGCATGTCTATCACCAGACTTTGCTGGTCCTAGAGTATATTGATATTGATTCTTTAGATCACTTAAGCTTCCAAAACTTCAGTTGGAAATGTATAAAAATAATAGCTATCAAAATCTCAGCTGCTGTTAGATTTTCTCTCAGTTGAAGTCATAGTTTCCCACTTGATTACACAACAGCAGATGTTTTAGTCTCCATGACGTTCCCTGACCTCAGCTGGGATTTGTGATGTTGCACATATTCATGTCCTTAGGGCCATTTGTAGAAGTTTTCAGAGGAGCATCACAACAAAATCAAGATTCCCTTCCGCCCTTTTCCCCTTCCCT
>VXBJ01001862.1:137581-147611 GCA_013400055.1 Nycticryphes semicollaris | reverse complement strand
ACTTCTTGGTGACTGTGCTCAGAATAACTAGCCTATTCTCATCTGCATCATCCTCCTTGGTTTTTTAGTACCAAAGTTCTTGCCAGAAACTGTTCCAACAACTATTCCAAGATTCAGTGAAAAAGTGCCAGACAACTCTTTCAAAGTATCTTGCAAATTGGTCAGTTTTGATTAACTGAAACTTTCGTTGATGTAGATACAAAGTACACACTGCTCAACGACTTACAGGTTACTAGAGGGATAGAAGTACATCACTGATAGATTCTGATTCTTCTTTTTCTTACACCTTACAAAAGACATTCACCAAAAAATTTTGCCTTTTTTATCGAGCACCCTAAAAGCATAAAACTGGTCACGCTGTCTGAGTTTATCAAATCCAATCCTATTATTAAGGCAAATACATCACAATCTTATGTAACAGTTTTTCCACACTGTTGCCCAGAATATTTGTAGATGTTTACAGTTCCTGCTGTTTCTTTTGACCTTTTCTGTTTCTTTCCTTCTTCTTTCCTTTTTCCTTTCTCTCTTGGCCTCCAGCCTTTTCCTATTTTGATGGCCATTTTCTCTGGAAGTTTCAACCTTTCTCCTCCTTACTTCTTTGCAGGCATGTCACTTCTTGCTCCTCCTGTCTTCTATCCCTCTTGATACTTCACTTCCCTTTGTAAGATGAGAGTCTTGTTGGTTTCTGTCTTTGACATTTTCCATGGAAAATGCTCACAAAGATTTGGGGATTTCATGCTCTTCTTGTTCATAGGGCTATAAAAGAGAGACTTTACATGAATTTCTGATGTCTCCATGAAAGCAATCCCAATAAAAAAACAAGCAAAAAAAGATGAACTCAGAATCTTTAGTTGCTACCAAGTAACATATTCCTCATGCGTGAAGGAAGTAATATCACATCAAACTTTGTTCCTCAAAATATATGCATTATACTTCCTTTAATAGCAAGCTCTTTTTCCCTTTTGCTGAAGATTTTAGAGTTTCTGTATTATTATTCATTGTATTTGTAGTCTGAACACTTTCATATTAATTAATCTGTTCAATTTCATTCTTACATAATTGTACCCTGAAAGAATATAAATTGTAAAACATTAATAAATACTGTCTAGCTAGTGTTATTAAAGAAGTTTCACATATATCTTTTCTCTTTTTTCTTTGGGAATAGGCAGGGCATGAAGGTTTAGCTCTCAAGTCTTCCACATTTCTGCTAATGTAAAATGACAGAGTCTTTCATAATCCTGCCAAAATGTAAATTCTTCAGTCTATTAAAGACTGGAAGTTACATCTGTATAAAAATGACAAAATATATCACACCGAAATTGACAGAACAGCTATAATGCAAAGGAGATGTGGCTTAATTAGACCTCTCTCCCTAGATAGACTGAGCTTGCCAATGTAATTTTAATTATTTCTGTCTATTAAGTTTACGTTCATCTATTACTATTGCTATATATCACATCAGAAAAGCACTCCCTTCAGGAATGCATTGCTTTTTTTAACAAGAAATTATTACCATCTCACCATGCATTTTCTTATCATCAGAATTGCTGCCAGTAATTTAAATCAAAAAATTGTTACCCTGCAGAACACTGCATCCAGCTGCAAATCTGGAATGGTGAAGTTAAGGAACATGGAAACAATAATTTACTAACTGCTAGAACTGCCAGGCCAGACTCTCTGTACTCCAGGGAAGCTTATGGTGATGCCTTTATTTAAACCAACAAAGTGCACACCTACCTTTTTTTTTCCCTGAGTCATCTTTCTTCAATTGTCATGTGTAGGCTGATGCCACTTTATTAATTTCCTCTTCTGTCAATTTAGTATACACATTTTAAAATCCATTTCTTTGTTGCTTGTATACTTCTGCTTCAAACTACAAAGATTCATATGATAATAAACTTCATGCATACAAGCAAACCCAAAGAATGCTATCAGAGTAGACAGTCAGACTAATTTCAAATGAATACAGCCCATAGAGGATTGATGTAATTCACTTGTGCTTGAAAATTGGCTGGCTGGCTTTGGGTCCAATAAGAAAACAATGCTTAAGTGTAGTTTCAGATTTACATGCATACAGGCATCTGGGTACCTCAGCCTTTTTTCTCATTGCAGTTGTTTTGTCAAAAATGAGGAATATTATGTAAAACAAAATCAGTCCTTGTTTTGTGTCTAATTTTGGTGCTCTGTAACTGTTTCCATCATATATATTTCCATATAATTGTCAAATGGCAACTACTTCTTATGCTTAATAAGAACTACAACTGTCGGAAAACTTAACTTCTTTTTCAACTTCTTTGACACTTTACCTACTAAAATCAGATAAAATTCAGGCTGTTTGTACAAAGAAAACACTTGCCAACAAACCAATTGGTATAGTCATCTGATTCTTTATGCATCCACCTATGTACACTGTCTCTTACTTCAATGGTAATTTCTTTTGGATAGGAGTCAACTTTCTGCCCCAAATTTGGAGACACTACAGAGACATTTTTTCTAAGTAGTACAGAGAATAATACCATAATAATAGCAACAATTTACATTGTGAGCCCAACCTCAAAGACTATACATACTATTACAAACAAATGTTCACAGCTAGACAGAGAGGAGTATAAATTACTGAACAATAAACTGAGCAGTACTGTAAGATGAGATCTGTGAAAGTAGGAGTTACACTACAGGTCAAACTATTCAGAAAAAGTGCATTAAAATACCAAGGAATTTTTCATTCATTACTGCTTATGAAATGTATTCCCTTCCAGCTCTAACCATTCTGATTCTATGATTCTATATGCCAGGAAAGAGAACTTGTGATCACAAAAAGAAAGCAGAAAAGAGGCATTCTGATGGAGTTCCCCACTTAATGATAGTATTTACTCAGCAAGGGTGAAAACAAAAGAATGAGAAACAGAAAGGAATATGGGGAGGAAAAACTTTACAAATATATACTATCTGTAGTGCTGTGAGATCACCTAACACCAGACTCACAAAAACACTGCTCATTAAGCAGCTCTGAGGATTTTTCAGAAACACCACCACCGGTGAATGCTTCTAAAACTCAGAGGATGTTCAACAGGTTCTTGGCAAAATCTTGGTACCTTTACCTACCACATCCTCCTGTATTGTCCTGGCTTCCTGTACCCATGCTGGAAATTTCAAGGAGGAGAGGGAAACAATGTCATGCATTCCCAGGTATACACACATATACACAAGGCAATCAATACACTCATTTTAGAACTACTGCTCTGTGAGAAGTCCTCCAGGAGATCACCCGTGGGTCTCCTTTCTGCTCCTTCAGCAGCAGCATGAACGAGAGAGATATTTCATTTTTCAAGCTGTATTCTTTGCTTAGATGCGTCTCCCGACAGAAAAAAGGCATAGGCCTGATCCCTGGTGTTTTGTGGGCTGTGTTTGATACACAGATAGACAGTGAGGCCATGTTAGACTGGTTTAATCAAATGTCAGAGAGATTCTTTACAAAGTTCAGGCTGAAGAAAGGTTTTCATATTAATTTTTAAATGGAAGTCTCATTAAATATTAAAACATAACGTGTGTCAGAATGTTTCAATCAAGGCAATTAATGCTTTAGATATTGTCAGACTTTCTTTGTTGCTGAATAATGAAATGAAAATCCATGTTTGTTGCACTGATTATGAATGTCAAAGAAAATGAAATGGTTTGACAGATGCTATTCAGGCTTCATTGAGTGTGAGATTATCAGTCATTCAATAAAAGAGATCATTTTAAGATTTTGTATGTAGAAAAAAACATAGTTTTAGTACACACTAACAGTAAAACTTGTAAAATAAGCAATCAGCATTTGTCTTGAGGGAGAACTGAATAAAATCTCAAGGAATGCTGCAAAGTAAATAAACAGAGATCAGCAAAACTTTTGTTAATACACTTTTTGTAACAGTATTTGCATTGTACACACATGTATTTCTTTTTTTGTTTTGACCAATTAGATTACCTTGCGACATGTCTGACAGGACAACCAGGAAACTAAACAAATTCCCAACTATAAACAATTCAAGGACAAATAAAACCAAAAAAGGCTATAGCCTGATACAGAAATATGTAGATTACTGAATGGATAATAAAAAAGAGATCTCGTATGCAACTTTCATAGGTTAAATTAATAGATTTGTCAGAGACTACCAACATTCAGTATTAACAATGGAAACACTAATGGAAGTTATCAATAAACAGTTTTTACTACCAGGCTTGAGGATATTTTACACCATGAAAGAGTGATGACAACATGCCCATCAAATTTTGCTTCCAGTGACCGTAGTCTTTAATTCTTTTTCTAACTTAAATTCCGTTTTATCATGGAATGCATTTCCCATACCTAAGATCCTGTAGGGAATTGGGGAAAGTTGTTATTTTTTTTCCAGTAATGCCAATAATTTTAGGCACTATGCAACCACAGCACTACAAGATTATACTGCTTTCAATAGGAGCTATCAGTCTTCCTATTAAAATGGTTCCATTTTGCATGGACAAGACATATATTGACATTAAAATATAAGGTAAGCACCCTAATCAGCTTCTTTATTATTCTCAACTCTAGCTCTCAAAGTCAAACAATATTTCAAAATCTGGGAGGGGATGGAGAATGGGACGGGGAAGGGGGTTAGTGGAGTATGAAACAGCTACAATAATGGAGTTGGTGATTTTTTTTTTCCCAAAATACAGATTTATACTAAGAGCTAAAAGAGCAGAACTGTCCTCAGACTGAGGAGAAAATTGGATTCAGGTCTCTGAATCTGTGAGTACCTTAATGCAACTATCAATTAAGCAACACTTCTTCCAAAGTTTTTAATTCCAGCTTGTATCCATATTTCTAATCCAAAGTTACTTTTAAAGACCAGTTTCTATGCAAATAGAGTACAGAAATCAAAACTACAGGTTTGGAGGTGTTGCTACTTTTTTTTTTGCAAATTCACCTAGTTAAATCAGAAACTGAAAACAGATCATGTAACACAAAAAACATGTTCATTCTGATGACTTCATCACAGTAATTCATAAACATCACAGTGAAATGGTATCCTCCTGCTGGAAATAACATTGAGAAAGTAGTTTTTAATTTTTTTAAAGATGTGTGAATGCTTTGAGGATGCTTCTAAGCAAGCACCCCAGATATAAAAATAGCTGGTAAAAAAGCACTAGTGTCCAGCATGACAAAAATCCTTCAAATATTGCAGAGCTGGACAGGACATTCCCCCAGATTTGGCAAAATCCTGCCCTCACTTTTTTTTAAGACTTTATATGTAACTTTGTATTGTGTCATGTTATAATATGTATATGACAATTGTAATTAGATCCAGTATATGTTATATATTCTCCCCTGTAACAAGGGCATGTCAGGAGCTGAAGCTACCAAGCTCTTACCAATCAGGTATTGGCAGTTCTGGAAACCCACCAGCAGCCAGCACTGGGGAGGTTAACACTGCCCCCTGAAGACCAGCAGCAGGTGGGTAATAATGCACAGCATCCCTGAACAAAACTGTCCTGATGTAGCTGTTGCTTCCCAAGAGATGGGCAGAGCTACAACTTCGCAGCCTGCTCCAAGTGACATCAACAAGCAACAGACACCACCAAGGTCACATACTGTTCCTCTGCAATGTCTTTCCTCCAGAAATAGCTCACATGCTTGCACTGGAACGTGCTCTATCTCAGTTAGAGCAGTAGTATACCCGTGATGTGCAAATTTCAGCAGCAGCGTGCTGGGTCTCCACTGGCTGCTGTCATGATGGCCTGTGGGACATCCTTGGGGCAGGCATGGACATACTGGAAGCAAATGGTGAATGGCCTCAGGAATTTTGACCATAAGATTGCTCCTGAGCACATTCCAGCAACAGGTTAGCTATTTGGCCAATAAAATACCTTAAGGCTGAGTATACATACTTCACATTCATCTTTTTAATTTATCTTTGAAAAAAACAGTCATATTACTCCAAATCTATGTTTTAAATATTAAAAGTAGTACAAAACAATAGCAGTAAGCATATAGTATTTTTAAAGAAGGCTTAGCAGACCAAAAAGTTATTTTTTAAGAGTCTTACAGAGATTCCACTGAAACTCCATTACAACCTAAAACGCCTACTAACATAATCCACACATTTTTTAAGTATTCCTTTTTCCAGGGGTATTTTGCACTTATATTACAAAATGTTTTAGCATGAAAGATAGGTAGAGGTTAGATACACATAAAGCGTCAAATAATAACCATCATCTTATTATTCTCACTTATTATTTCAGGTCCACTGAACTGCATGTGAAAAGCAAAAAAAACCTCATAGATTGCTTAAATCGTTGATCCATGTTACTTTTAGACACTTCTTACTGTTATTACTCTGCAATGTAAACCCCTTCAGGAATAGAGAAAACTGATGGATGTAATGAAAAAGACTATGTAGTCAACCACATCATATTATTAAATTGCAAGAAAATTCAGCATGTACAGTTTAATCTTCTCAAATGTTTTAAAATCCAGACTCATTTCAAGACCAACTAAGGAAGCAAGTTGCACTATGCACACCAAACTTCTTCACTGGGGTGCGTAGATGGGGAAAAAAGCAACAGAAATTCCAGGTCTGAAAAGTATGTGTAAGACCAGGAAGGAAGCCATTATTTACCGAAATGCCAAGTATATTTGCAATTAGAAGTTCATCACTTCTATCAGCTATATCAAGATTTCTGTGAAGGTCTAAATAGAATTTAGGTACAGCCATTTACACACGGAAACATAATAGTATTTCTGAAAGCAGAGACAACTGAATTTCACTGAATGATGCTAATTTTGAAAATTCCCACTCTGGATCCTTCTGTGCCTTTAAATCTACAGCTATTACCCAGAGAGAGCAAGCACTATTAGAGGATAACGAAACTTAGGAGAAAAAAAAAAAAAAAAAGCAAAACTTAAAACAGAAAAGTACAATAGCAATGCTATTAAACTTGATGACTAAACCCTGTTCAGAGCATCACAGCCAGCACTTGCATTCATAAAGCTCCTTCTGTTGTTGTACAAAATTGTATCTTAGAGACACAGGGCTGGCTATTATTTACAAATAATGCACATTAGTAGCTGATACACTGCAGTCAGTTCTTATTCCAAACATCAAAAAACTAGAAGAACCCAGATATGATCTTATGCTATGAGCAAATACTCAGTCTTGGGGTTCTCTCACTACTCTTTGTGAGCAGGTGTACTTTCACATAGAGTCGAACTGTTATTTGCAGTATAAATTATTCTTTTCCATTATCATGGGTTTGTTCTCTCAAACTGCTTCTGATCAGCACAAGAAAAAATCCTGTGGTCTGGTAGAGCTAAAACAGCAGGCTTGAGATCCACAATGAGATCTGAATTTTCTTTCTTTCCCTGTTCTGTGTGGTGGCATTGCCCAAAAACCAGGGTAACTACCAGCAATTTGAGACATCCCTATATTGCTATTCTTTTGAATAATTGTGAAATTCCTAACCCAGTTTTATGTATGTAAAGCTTTATATCCCTTTTGATCCCTTCTGTCTGTGACCCCCACTTCCGTGTCTTTTCTTCTGCATTAGTTATAGGTAATTACTGGATATGAGGTCCAGAAGTTTGGAGATGATACTACACTGTGTCAACTGGAGGTCCTAAGGAATCTCTGGCGCACAAAAAGCCTCCTGGGACTAAGCAATGAACCTTTTCACTGGGGAAGCTACATTACAAACCTTCAGACATATAGGAAGATTAAAAATAATTTAATTATATTTTTAGCATGGTACATTTTTAAAGGCTGCTCGCATATATTCAGAGGAAGCTTTACACAGAAATGCAGAGAAGAAAAATAAGCTGTAATCATTTAAACCAGAACCCTCTGGTATACCAGCTCACACAAAAAGACCTCCAGGACCTTTCTAAGCGCTTTCTGAGTAAAATTATTTCATTTGCAGCTTCCTACTCTACCTTAAGTTTAATGAAATAAATTTAATTAAATAGTCGCACTAACAACATGTTCCTTGAGATTTTCTTATTACATTCACAGTGCCTCAGAAGAGGTGTAGATTATTTCATGAATGTCAAATACGAACTGTACAGATACATACTTCACTTAAAACATAACAGCCAGTGGAGAAACTGGTACAGAAAAAAGATAGTTTGAAACAGCAAAACCTTCTAATTCTTAGACATTAGATCTAATAATAAGAGGATTTTAAAAAGTCTATGTTCTGGGTAGCTAAATTCTAAATATAAGTACATGCTACTATTAGGGTATATTTTACAAAATATATCCATGTACACATCAGCAGTAGTACTTTATGGCAAATCAAAAATAACAAATACTACAAATGCTATAGTAAGTAATTGGGATAAGAAATCCACAGACACACAGAAATAATTGCCAGCCCTAAAGTCACCTAAATTTCTACACAGCAAATATTATACAATTATTCTTTATTATTAAAAAAAAAAAACAACACTAAATTCTTTATTAGCATTCTAAATATTCTACAAAACAATAGTAATGTTATTCATTAGTGATATGCCTTAATGGTAATTTGAAGGTACCTACTTAACGTAATGTAGTCACAGAAATATTGAAAATGTTAACTTCAGTTTTGGTGCCTATGGGTTTCGAAACTGTGGGAAGCATCCTACTTAGCTACTGACTTTTCCCAAGCAGGTATAAATGATTGTGCTTCTGATGAACAGTTACAACAGATTTCTAAAACTACATTTTTCCTAGAAGGGCACAGTTACACCAGTAATCATCTCATTAATATCTACATGGGCTGTATTGTCAGAGAGGTGACATAAACTCTCAGAAGAATGACAAGGCATGCGGGTGGCAAGGCAGTTCTACCTTCCCACATATTTATATTAAAGAATTAGTTGTATCTCACAGCAGTTTCTCCTACAGCAATGCAGAAAACATCTCATTAAATCACATCCGTATGTGTGCTGGTTTGAAATTACAATACTTCAGCTCTTTGTGCTATTTGTCTTTGTCAGATGTGGTCAGAAATAAATTTTAAAATTTAAATTTTAAAAATGTCTGCAATGGTGATATATCTCTAGATTGTGATTCTGATATCAGGTACAAAAGATAATAAACATTGGAACTAAAATCATGTGAGCATTGTGCCCAGGGGTTCCCCCAGAATAAATTTATCGAGATCAAAACTCCATTCTGGTCTGGGAATTGTAGCCAGTTGTTCTTAACTTTGGGACCAGGAAGCACTGAATGACTTGGCTTCACTTTCTGCTTTATCTTTCTTTTTATATACAAAAAATACCGTAAATTCCAATTGACTTTAAAATGTTGCAGGTCTACTTCATTGAGAGTACTCATTGGCATTTCCCAATTGTCAGAGATCATTGCAGGTATAAATATATAAGCAGAATTATTTTGGGGTTGATTTTTTAAACCACTATCTCATTATCTGTGTCATCCAGAGCTGAGCATTTTCCTAGTGAGAACTCAAAGTATTTGCAGACTATGTTGTTTGCAAAGGCCAAAAAAATTGTCCACTGTTGTATCACTTAACTGGCACCAGTAACCAAGTATGCATAGTTGTTAAAATTGTAAATATAATTCTGGCTGCTTGCTGACAGCAGCTACTGGTGATGTAGCACAGACTGGTGCCGTTAGATGCTCAAAGCAAGGAAACCACTTCCACCAAACACAATAATACATAAGTATAAAAAATCAGTAAAAATTCCCAAACTTTGTGAAATATGTAGTAAATCCCTGCAAGGCCATAGGTTGCAATCAAAGTACTGTAAGAGGAATGGAGAAAACACAGACAAGCCGAAGGCGTTGCTACTGCCCATGTGGAGGCTGCTCTCTGCACCTAGTGACAGCTGCAGCCTCTGCTCGGCGGACACATGATGAGTGTGCAAGGACACTGACAGTGTTGTGAAATACCAGTTCGCCAAGGTAAAAATGACGTCTGCTGTCGGCCACCTTAACCACCAGCACTGCACAACACTGAGGTTTTTGGCCACATGTTTGGCACCGTGTTAGTCCCTTCTCATGGAGTTCCC
>VXBJ01001862.1:105204-136573 GCA_013400055.1 Nycticryphes semicollaris | reverse complement strand
CCAGTTCGCCAAGGTAAAAATGACGTCTGCTGTCGGCCACCTTAACCACCAGCACTGCACAACACTGAGGTTTTTGGCCACATGTTTGGCACCGTGTTAGTCCCTTCTCATGGAGTTCCCAGACACAGCACTGAAACAAATGCCGTTTCCTATATGTAGTCTACTAGCTTAATCCTACCAGTTTGGTCACTACACTTGGTATCGCATATGGATATCACAGACATGGGTAAACTGTTCCTAAAACCCGTTTCTGTCTATAAAGCTGCTCAGGAAGTTGACAGTGCAAAAGAAAGCATTCTTAGGAATCAAGAGGCTTTTGTACAATTTCTGAAGCACAGCAGACTTACATATTTCAGCCTGAAGAATGATAACAGATTCTTGGTGTGACAGATATATATATATATGTATATGTATATATATATATATAAAGATTGTATAGTGGCAAATGAACATCAACAATGAACCCATCAGCTTGTTAACAGATGTCTAAGCTTATTTACATAGCACTAGCAACAGGCAGAGGTTATAACAGTGTGTGATGATTACACCATGACAGACAGCAAACGTTCAAAAAAGCCTGAGAGGAAGCTGACAGATACTTGACCAGAGTGGTTGGTCTTCATTATTGACATCTATTTCTTGGTGTCTATACCCAGAGTTGAAAAATCTATTTCATTTCATGCATGAAATCTATTTTTCTTCTCAGCAGATCAACCCGATTTTTCAGGGTCTGCTTTGTTATACACTTACTATNNNNGAGGTGTTCATTTTACAGAGAGTAAAGGAAAACAGAAAACATCAGACTATTTCTTCCATTAAAATCACAAAGAAAATAGTATATGTTGTCTATTAATCTGGCTTGTACATAAGCGTACATACACACAACAGCCAAAGAGGAAAGAAGTCACATGAAGATTCAATCAGTGAAATTGAAGTCTGAGTAGTAAACAAGGCCGGAAGAGGTTACCTGAAGAGAGGTATTAACGGCCCAGCTTCTCTCGGTCACTATTTGACAATTTTTTTACATACAGGTTTTTGTAGCATGTTGCAATTTTGTTTCTTCCTCCTTCCTTTAACTCAGTGTTTAATGAGTAGATGTGTCAGAAAAACATGTATTAATACTTCTGAAAACATTGGGGCAATCTGCTACTTTATATCCACAGCAATATTGACCCTACCAGTGTAAATTTTCCCAAATGTGTGCATAATAGGCAGAACTGGAATTAGTGTAGACTGGTGGAACCCTACCGAAGCCATTTAAGCTAAACTGACTTGAGAACAGACAGAAGGCTGGTCTTCCAGCCTCCCTGTGATGCTTGTAACCATACCTGGCACAGCAGGCATACTGTGTTACCTATTTACCTATGCAAGGTATAATCCTGTCTCCTCATAATACCAGACAGAAAATGTAGAGTTTATAAAAGGGTTTTCAGCCTATTCCCAGGTTCTGAATGTCAGAAATGAAAAATTTCTGACATATACAGTCACAAAAACTGGCTATCAGTAGACTATATTTCCTCTCCCTCTGCACAGTACCTTGTGAATTCCAGCATTACAGAAAATTGCTAGTCCCCCTTTTAAAAATTGAAAGTCCTGGTGCTACTACAGATAAAACAATCATTTATTCCAGTGGCATGTTTGAGATGCTAGACTTCAGTGCGCCTGATGTGCAGTCAGTAAGCTAGTTTTTCTCCCTCTACCACCTCTGAGAACATATTCAGCCTGTGGGGAATAACTTACCTTGTATACCTTATTCTAGCAAGGATTCTACCTCCTCCAGTAACTAAACTCTGCAAAATTACAAAGATATTTTTTAAACAAACAGCAATCTTGATTCTGACTAAAATTGAAAGGATCCATGTACACATGTGCATAGCTCTTACTTTAGGCAATATCAGAGGTAGACTTATTATTAATTTCCCATAAAAAATAAAACCATAAATGATACCGTACCATAAATTTGATCCAAATAGCTCCAATTAATGCAAAGTGATGAGAATATGTATCTCATTGCATTCATTATCATGGCAAGGTAAACAGGTAGCACTTTGGCTAAAATCAATTATTAGCTGCCTCATTTTGGCCTTGGGGCAGAGGATATTTTCCAGCTCATTTTTAAAGCTATTTCTCCTAAAAGACAAAAAATGGACATTTCTTCAACACTGACATGCAACATTCAACCCAATATGATCAACTCTGTAGGGGAACAATGTCTAAGCTCCCAGGTCATCAGAGGCAACCACGCTTTCTGACTTAAAATATTGCCAAGGACAGCAAACCGTAGGACACCTATTGATAAAGCATTACTTTAAAAATACATAAGAATAGTGATTCTATTTAGTATGCATAATTATTTGCATTTAGAGGCCAAGTTTTCTTTATATCTTTGTGATTAAGTACATGTATATGTGTATATATATATATGTATACACACGCGCACTTCACACCTGATTTTAAGAGAAAATTCAGCATTCCAGTATTGACATTCTTTGGTGCAATAATTGTCATGGTTTAGTCCCAGTCAGCAACAATGAACCACGCAGCTGCTCTCTCACTGCTCCGCCTCCTGGTGGGATGATAAGGAGAATAGAAAGAAAAAGGCAAGACTCTTGGTTTGGGATAAAGACAGTTTGTCAGAACAGCAAAGGAAGAGAAAAAACCAACAACAATAATAGTGATAAAAAATATGCAGAAACAATTAATGCACAATCTCTTGCTCACGGGAACCCAGAATGCCCAGCCCACTCCCAGCTGAGGACTGGGTCAGCTAGTCCAGCTGGGTCTGTCCCAGCTTCTTGTGCAAACTACCCCTCTCCCCACAGGGACCAGAACATTTGGCTATAAATTCTTTCTTAATTCAAAGTTAACTAGAAGTTGCTAATATTTTCTATTCCAAAAGAAATCTGGTAAAGGACTTTCACATCTTTCATACTGCCAGAGCAATTATTGCAGCTTTGTGCTTATCAGCAATGTTCCAGGTGGAAAAGCTGTCATTTCACTAAGAATTCTGGTGACATAACATAATGCAAGGCAGCCATTTCATTGGAGAAAATCTCTACAATGCCATCCACTTAAGCTGTCAATTAAAACATTGTTTTACTGCCTAAGTGACACAAAACTCATAGCAAAAGAGCTGTCTGACTTCAGTCATTGTATAAAAAAATTACGAGGTGGCACCTCAACAAAAGAAACATTCTAGTGTCTGTATATTATCATCTTCAATATCAAATTGCATAATACTGACACAAAGGTGCTGACAAGTTTTTGGTCACATAATAAAAACTTAAGAGCAGCTGGCTGCTTAGTTTAGACAAGATTCCAGTGCTCAATAAATGTAATTGTGCTTGAATACAACTTGAAAACTCACAGTCAGTACCTGATTTCCTCACAAGAAACAACGAGGTTGGGAAATTATTAGGCTAACTCTGCCCTAAATGATACAAACTCTTGTGTGACTTCTCTGTGGATGAGGAATGGGTTAGTAAGTTGAGCAATGGCTTTGTCCTTTGTTTAACACTTAGATTGAATGTGTGGCAAGCTCTTTACAATTTTGTTAGGTTTAAAAATCTGCGCCAGCCACCTTGTTTTGAATGCCAATAATATTGTCATGTAAGATTTGTTTTCCCCACACAATTTCAGAAAAGCATTGACCAGGAATAAATACTTAGTCAATTATATCTACTTTTTATGTGGTTTCCTTTTGTACAAATACACAGAAAGTGTTATTTCTCTCCTCCAAAAAAAAAATCAGATATGAATTAAGTAATTATACACTAAATTGAAGCCTACATTGTGAAACATCAGTTAAAATTCACCTTATCCCCCACATAACTTTAAAAAATTTTGACAGTTTTCAGCAAAACACCAAAAACATGGGGGGGTTGCATCATAGAAATTATAAAAGTAATCTTAACCTAAAATTACAGTATTATTATAGGGACAGTTCTCATTTTCTTGCCAATTGTTGTAATTAAATATTGAAGTTTTTCAAGTAGATCTAACCCTACACCACAAAAAAAAAAAAAGAAAAAAAGTAAAAGGCCATGTTGTAGAATGTCTTTATATGGTAGTGGTTGGGCAAAAAGAATAACTTACAGTCTGTATATTACCAATATGCCCAACTCTCTTGAGGCACATAACTCAATGAGCTGCAAAGGAGGCAAGCTCGTAGGAGTGCATATTGCATTTTTCACCTGTCCACCTTAACATTTTTTAAAACATATCATGATTGCAAGGACAACCATTTTCATACTTTCCTACATGGAATAAAAAGAAACTAAGAAATGTTGTCTTGTTTTCAAAGGCAGATTTAAACATCTGAAAAATTATATTTATTTTTACACATGCCAAAATAATTATCTTAATTAATATTCTAATTAAAGAGTCCTAATCTGTTTTTGATGGAAGTTCAATTCATCTTAGCTTGTTAGTAGGATTTTGTCCAAGTTAACTTAAGCTCATCAATGACCAGTGATAAAGACATTAACACACAGAGGAAATCAGTGTTTTAGAGTGTGTACTTACCCTAAATTGAGAGTATGCTGCAAAAATACACTTCCAAAAAATTACCCTTGGGAAAAATAAATAATTTAAAACTAACATAATCCATACAAATACAAAAGAGACAGTTTGGCTAATTTGAACCTGTGCTGCTCTGGTGAAGGCTCTCTGGTGAAAGCCCAGCCAGCAGAGAAAAGTATTCCCCCAAACCACTAAGATTTTGATCTAAACAATGATGAGGGAACATCCAGATTCATCACACATTTCAGCTCCTATTTTACTCCAAGAGATAAACACACCACAGCTACAGAAGGATGAGACCTCTGAAATTCATCCTGAATAAATAGAAAATCTATTTTCATTGTAAGTCAATAACTTTGTTATGCAAGATGGACTCTACATGTGCCTCATAGCAGATTCTAACAGTAACCTAAATGCGTGTGAACAAAGAAATCTTTCAGGATACGAAGTCAGGAGCAAATCCAGTGATCAATTTCAGAAAGGCGGAAATGCTTTCTGGAACATAATCCACTGGTGTTCTCTAATAAGAAGCCCGAATAAATTTAAAAGGTGTCTTTAAAATGCATGAACATCCAGACCCTGCTAAATGAAAACAATGCTATATGAACAAGAAATAAAAGCTCTTCTTCTCTGTCTCATACATCTTTATTAGAGAGAAATCAATTGTATTGACACAAGTATATTGATGTAATTGATAAATAGCATATTTCTCCATATGTGTAACTTAGAGCTGATGCAGTTTTACTATAATAAAGCAATAAAAGCAACATACTGCCAGGATTGCAGTGGGTTGGCAAGTTCTAGGGCACTCTGCAGTGTTCCTTTGCTCAATCTCTCTGTGCATTTGTGAGCCAAAAATTCCCACAGTAATATAGAGTATTTCATCTGAGCTATGTCAGCAGGTAGAGCTCACAATAACCAGCAAAGAACTAGGGAGCCTCCTAATCTCACTTCTGAGGCATTAAGACCTAGGGGTGGGGACAGAAATCATCCTACAGTGAATTTCTCATACAATTTAGAAAAATATTAGAGTTAGTTCATGAAAGACTGCAAACAATACAATTGCTGCAGGCAGATTCAAAATCTGCTACATGGTCATTTCAAGATAGTAGGCTGTCTTCTATAGAGGAATAAGCACCTTGCCCTCCATACTAACTTGCAGAACTTCACACATGCCTCTTTTGGAGTAGTCAGTTCCCAGTCAACCTTCTTACCAACTAGCAGTTACTACTTGACCATTCCCACCTTCAATATATATGGCCACTATGCCCTCATCCTCTCATACACTCAGTTAAATACACTACATCATTGTTATGATCATTTGCAAAGGTAGGAAAACAAGACAAACTTGAACAGTACAACAGATGAAGCAGATGCTGTGCAGGTTATTATTGGTGTGTATTCCACGACTGAATTCTGTACAGACTGAAAAACATCAGTCAGTCTATTGATGATGACTAACTACTCATCACAGAAAAAGTACTGAAAAAAAATTTTCCAGTACTCTTGAATTCATTGAAAATGTTGACTTCTGCCCTTAGGTTGCTATGCAACTGATAAAACTGAATATAGTTTTCCAGAACCTTCTCTCTTTCTTATATCCTTTAGATTGTGACACTAGCTTCTCAATGTCTTGCTTCAAGAACAGCTCTCCAGATTTGGGAACACCCACATCCAAGGCAGCTGAGCACCAGCCACTGGCAGACCTCAGTTTTGAGGAAGAGGGGTTTTGAGTAAATCCATAGCATGCATAGTAAGAACCCACTATTGAAACTTTTCTCTTGGTGTCTGTGGTCTCTTAGCTTTATCTGTTTCAGATTCATTTGAAAAGGGAAAGCTCATCATTTCTACTCCTTCCAGCAAGCTATTGCCACACTACACATTCTCTTCAATCTGCATAGAGTGCAACAGCATTTGTCTGCTAAGTGAGTAATACAACATGTTGCCTCTAATTTAGCTTAGTGGATTATACTAAGCTAAGCCTCTCTGCTATCTGACTTTAAAAAAAAATAGCAGTGTGCCTGTTTGCATTTTTTATTAAAGACCACTTGCAGCTTAACTAGTTTCTGTCAGTCACAACCAATAAAAAAACCTTGCTGTATTATTAAAAACAATTATCATCTCTTACCTCTGAGAATCCCAATAAGGTGTTAACAGCATTGTAGTCATGGAAACACACTGTTGTACTTATTTAAAGACATTAATCTGTTTCAGTTTTAACAAGAGAATAAATATCTATTTCAGGGAATTTATATAACTTCTCAAGAACAATAAATAACTGAAGTCCAGCAGAACATCTCAACAAGGCAGTCAGCTAAAGATGAGTCAAATATCTACTAGTCACATTTGTATCTTGTGACATTCCTGACAACATACCAGCTGCCAAAAGTGTATTGTACTTTGTACCAACCATACTTCCACATGTAGACAACTATGATGCATTCAGAAGCTAATATAATGCTGAGGACATCAAATGCAATAAATGTCTAGAAGTTTTGCTTGACTAGCAAATTAAACAAAACTGCATCAGCTTTTCTCAAATATTACAATGCATACTCAAGGCCAGTAAAAGCTTTCTCTACTGCAAATCAAGAAACAGGGAGGCATCTAAAAAGAAAAAATAAACCTGGTGCTTCACTGAGGTTGATGAAATTCTGTTAAATCACACTTACATTGATTTTGATACTGGTATATATGTAGAATCAATACCAAGCATAGAGAAATATGTTTAAGACAATAGGATCTTAAAATAAAAGAAGTCTTCTTAGTCATGAGAATCAGACAGAACTTAAACATAAAAGTTTTCTCAGTATTTAATGGACTCTGAATGATATTTTAATTTTCATTATAGCCTGTGAATTTGAGTATCCTTTTTACTGGGATACTTACAAGGGGCTACAATGTGTAGGAAGATGCAGTTTCATGGCTGTCACTCAAAAGAAAATGCTGTACAATTTACATCTCAACATATATTCTGGATGATCTGTTGATACCCAAAGGAGCACTTTATAGCTTCAACAGCATCTTCCTACCACTCCCTCCACTACAGCTTAGCTCTACTTCACCGTTAATGGCTGGTGGAGGGAGAGGACAGGAAAGAAGAGCTCCACAAGTTACGTACAGTCTCAGTCCCTTTTCCTCACAACATTGTCAAAGATTGTGTTGGCTCAGACGCTCCAGGACCTTTCTACATGCAAGTGCTGAGACTATGGTCAGCCCATGGTGCAGACTAGAGAGGGAAGTATCCTACTTCATTTTGGGAGAGGCAATGAAACAAAGAATTCCACTGCATGCTATTTTTCTAGTGCCAAGGCTGACTTTAATGGTCGGCCTAAACCAGTTGCAACTAAATAATTAATTAATGGTGACTAATTAATAATCAGCAACTAAAATAGTTGTCTGAGACTTCATACTTTCCTTCTTGGGTTCTGTTTTGCTTGATCTGATATATTCTAATTTTTTTTTCTTTATCTAATACTGTTACTGTAAAAATAAGGCTAAAGTACAGTATATTACTTACTCTACTGTTTTCTTGGACTAGATAAGAAAGTTAGAATAACAGTACTGAATCAAAGTAAAGACATATCTAGCCCCTCTCTGAAAAAGCGGATGGCTGAAGAAAATAACTAGAACAGGACAATCTCATTTCTTCCAGACTCCAGTACTTTAAAGGCTTTGGACTTCGTGGGCCAATACTCATGTAGTGTTTTCTTTAATAGCTCTCAATGGACTGATCTTCCTTTGCAAATTGGGATAACACAGCAACCTGATCTTGCAGAATACCTGTCAAATTTATTCTCACGTGCCATCCTAGGGGTTTTTTAACACTTAATACTTCCATTTCTTTTCCGTTCTGTTAAATAGTTTAATCTTGTGTCTGTGTAACAGTTGAGCCACCAGGAATACATGACTAAGAAAAAAGGCTATAAATTCAGTAGCGACCTATGACTTTGCAGTGAGCAGGCCCTGGCTAGCAGCCAAGCCCCCACACTGCCTCTTACTCACTCCCCCAAGTAGGAAAGGGAGAAAACAAGAACAGGAAAAAAAACCTCATGGGTTTTACCATCACAGCCAGAACCAGACTCAACACTGGAAATTTAACTTAATTTAAAACATTTAGCTAGTGAATTGAGTATTGAGAAACAAAAAGTCAAACGTTTAAACATTCAAGGAAGACATCTTTCCTCCCCCTTTCTCAATCTCCACATTCCAAATTATACCTGCAGGTAATGCTCAGTCTCTTTGGTGAGGCCATGGGTGGTGATACAGGAGGGTGGGGTGAGGTCATAGCAGTTTCTCTGTGCCACTCCCTGATTGACACTCTGTTTTCCTGCTGCTCCTTCTCTCTTACCCATTTCCTCTGCTCCACACATGAGTCCTTATCGCCGTATCTTAAATGTGTTTTTACAGAGGCACCACACTTGTGTCTGATGGGCTAAGCTGCATCCTGTGGTATGTCAGCTGCAGGCCAGCTGGAACCATCTGTGTCACAAACACAATGGCCTTGAGGAAAGATATTTCAAAAAAACCAACCAAAATTTCTAAATTATTGAGTCACCTTCACACAGGAATATAGCTGACATTATGGTTACAGTGGACTATAAGTCTATTTGATTTATTTAAAAAAGGAATCATAGTCTCAGTAATTTCTTTTCATATTTTTATAGCAATTTTTAATGATATGCTTCGAATCACAGAATGGTTGAGGTTGGAAAGGACCTCTGGAAGTCATGTGGTTCAACTTGTTTGCTCAAAAGGGTCACTTACTGCAGGTTGCCCATGACCATGTCCAGACAGCTTTTAAGTAACTCCGAGAATGGAGACTCCACAGCCTCTCTGGGCAATCTGTGCTAGTGCTGTCTTTCAGATTATTCAGAGATATTTATTTTTCTTCTCCATGAAACCCCTAGAATTTTACTTATAATATCACTTCTTCCAAAAATTCTAGAATGCATGAATTCAGCCACTGTTGTGATATATTTCTACTCATCATATCTGCAGCAGCAACAAATTTCAGCTCCACGGGTCAGAGCCTGCAGCTCCATGGGCCAATAACAAACCCACACTTCTACCCACATGTTTTTCCTTCACCTCTCATTCCATCAACTGACCTGAAAGGAGACATTTCTGTTTAGTGCTTTATACAGTACATGTGTTCACCAGGTCTATTTAAGGTGGCCTCACCTCTACAAGGTGCAGTGGTAGAGTCTTTATAAGTGTTTTATGCTTTTTTTTACTTTGAATAGATCCTTACATAATAACAAGAACATGAACCATCTGTTTTCTAGCATTTGTAAGACTCTGAAGATTAGGTGCAATGGCATGTCCTATGCTCCTACATGGCATACAACACTTGGGCTGGCATCAGAATGATGAAATATTTCTATGCATCTTTCATTTGTTTCAATATCTGTTCATGATCACCACTAATTCTTTTTGACCTTTGCATTTGCTTCTTCATGACTGACTCCCTGGAAACTATATGTATTTCTAATTCAAGTATGCTAAAAAGGTTTTGAAGCCACTCAGTTTATCATGATATACTTTATCATCTTAAAGATTCTTAGTTTACACTGCCTTAACATAATATCTTAATTGTATTATATTAAGAATCAGGAAAAAAAAACTTTCTATATTATGAAATTTTCTTTTCATTATCCAGGAGATATGCTGATATGGCAATGTTAGCTGGTAAAAAATAGGGAGAAGGTATGTAATTAATTGTGGCTGCTGCTACTGAAAAAAGAAAGTCTTCTGAACAGAGCATATATTAATTTTATGCAACAGGGCTTGTTTATCTCATAAAACTACTAAAAGAAAACTATTGAAACATCCAGATGACAGTATAGCTTTTTAGGCATAGAAACCAAGAGCACACAATACACAGAAGACTAATGATGAAGAAAAAATTAAACAAAATTACATAAACGCATATTTCAGTAAATGCGGTCTTTTTTTTGGTGCATCTGTATGATGCCAGTTAGATTGGATTGACTGTCAGGTTCCCAACATGCATACATTCCACCCTAAATATAAAGGGTGTGAAGAAAAAGACTGCATTTTACAGCTTGGTTCATTTCATCATAGTAGCACTTACTTTCATCAATTCAGATTATTAAACAGATAACAGCTGACCTGTTAATACCTAATCTTAAATGTCTTGTTCTCTGGACTTAAGGAATAAAGGTCCTTTTGAATAATTGAAGGTCCATTTTGTGGACAGAAGTTAGAGAATTTTGAAGCACAGTTACTGCTTGTCAACACAATAAAAAATTGAGAGTAAGATGCTTTGCAGTTACTTTTGATGGGACTGGATGGTTATTAGTGAAAGATTACTACAGTCCAGTGTTGGTTTACATCATGACATCTTTACTTGCCCTGATAATCAGTAAGCAACTGGTATTTGCATGATTTAGTATAGAATTTTTAGATAATAACTGTTATTATATGCTTTTTCACACACTCCTTATCTCCTGAGGAATATGCAGCCTGTTGTGAGCCTCCTCCCCTCAAAGATGATTCATCTTTTAAAGTAAAAAATTGAATAGAATGTTATCAACTGCTGCCACATATTCTAGTATATTTTTATACCCTGGCATATCTACTGGATTATTTTAATCTTTCCTTCTCCTATACAGCTCAGAGCTGAAAGCAAATTGACTACACTGTTACAGTGTAGAGGGCTTTGGTATAAAACAATGAGGCCTTCACGAGCTTACTAAGAATGCAGTGCTATGTATTACCTGTTTTAAATGAAATAGTTACTGTGCCAGAAATAAGTATAATTCTAGTGTCAGAGTATCAAAATTTAACAGCAGCAGATAACATTATTTTAAGAAAATTAAAAATATGTGTGATAAAAAGTTAAAAGACAGATTATTACCAATACTTTTACAATTTTTAAATTTAAATTTAAATTTACTGGTGGTATATAAGATATTTTTAAAGTATGTGGACATTTGAATACAGGTATGAGAGGTTTTTCACTTTTTCTGAAGCAAATTTTCCTAGTCTGTTAAATAATTTAACAAAGTAGCGGTAGATATCCCAAGCCAAAATATTTTTACAGTTTATAGGTGGTTAGTAATGTTAGTAGAATGAAAAAAATATTCCTTAGAAAAAAAAAAAAAAGTATTATCCTATAATTGCTGCAAAACTAACAAATTACAAAATAAAAATTAAATCAATCCAAAGTAATTATTTAAAAATTATTTGCTTATCATCAGAAAATTCCTTAACATTGAGTAGTATCCCAAATCTCTTATCTTGCGGGGGCTGGTTTTGGAAATGAAGGCAAATGTATGCATCTTGCTTTCTCAATGCAGTAATTATTCAAGTAACAGAACATATGCAATTTTGAATCATGCAGTTGTCACCATAGTAACATGTCTATCTTTATAACAAACAAAGTTCTTACAATGTTTACAGTTATCAGAAACTGTATTCTATGAACCTAATCTTATATGATGACATTTCCTGTCTCCATCTTCCATATTTTCTATTCTATGCTCTTGTAGTTTTGTCAAAGATATTAGCCATCACATCTTCATTTTCCTATTTCCTTTTTAACAATGTTTTTAATATTAAATGGATGAAAATTTCACAATTACTTTTATTTCAACTGCTTAAATTTTTAATTGGAACTAATAAAAAAGGAACTCTTGACATCCTAAATATTTATGAAAAGTTTATGAAACATCACACTTTGAAAGTCAGCTTTTGCTGACATAATGTAAGAAACATAGTCATAAATAGAAGATGGCAGGTAAAATGCTAAAGAGGAAAAAAACCAAGTATATTCGTAGCACATTTCATGTTCTCACAGAAATCCAAATTACTCTGAAAAACATGAAACATGCCAAGGAAGCAAAAGAATTATTGCTTTAACACAGTTCATCAAGATCTGGCCTTCAGAGGTCATTGCAGAAATGCAATAGAAAGTGAAGGTAATTTTCTAGAATCAAATTTTCTTTTTGCAAAACATGATCAAATATGTACCAGTGATTTACAAATGTTTAATTTCACAGCCTACAAATCTCAGATTGAATTGCTCTGAATTGTTCTTGACACAAGAAGAACTGTGAAAATATACAGCATAGACTTTTATTGTTTGATTACTGATGACCTTACACAACATTTTATTTGCATGAGTTACACTATAATCTTAAATCTACATCAGCAATTGGATGCAAGAGTTGCTCTAATTCTGTAAGTGCCAGTGATTTGCAAAGCATGATGAAAAGACATATGAAAAGTTTTAAATTATGACAGTATTCATACAAAGAAGATACATAAAAAGATTAAGAAAACTTCACAGTTACTCATGTTGTTCTCATGTCATACTTGCTGAACAGAATGGATGTCTACAAAGACCTTCAGAAATCTTACAGAAACTTTATATAGTTATTTTACTGTATCTTCAGTCCACACACTGTTTCTAAGCAAATGATACTTTCATGCAATAAAACTATTTCACGTGACTACTAAGTCACACCTGCAAGATCCCTTTCTCCTTTATTACACTTCTAAGGAGAACCTCAGCCTTTTTATTTTCTGTTGACTTTTCTGCCAATCCTTTAACCTATATTCATAGTATTTTACCATTTTTTTGTTACTTTTTACTGCAAATCAACCTATTACAAGCAATTGCTTTAGTATATTCACCTTTTCAAAGCAATATTCACATGTTCATTTGGTCTAGAAGTTCCATCTCAAACTATCTCAAATCTTTCCCTGGAGATAGTCAAGGAATTATATTGCACACATCCTAAGATTTTTTTTAAATTTCTTTAACTTGTCTTAATAAAACAACAAGTTTTGTTATCTTGGTGCATTCAGACTACTTGGAATATTTTAACGCTATGCCCACATTTCAGCCACTCTGACACATGGCTTTTCAAGAGAATAATGACCAACTAAAAGTATTGGTGTACTATCAACTCCTTGTAGGGAAATATTAGCCACACAGGCCATAACAGTAATAGATACCTTTAATTTCAGAACGTGATTAGCATGGAGGACTGCTAAGCGAATCTGCGATGCTTCTTTCCCAGAGATGTGGTGGATGATAATTCTGAGAATGGTGGGGAGAATTCTTAACAGTGTTCATAAAATCTCCTGCTGTTTTGCACTAGAGAGAGTCTGTGTATGACACACAGTGACCATACAAATTTTCTGTGATATACATTTTAGAAAATATATATGGTTTGCTTTGATATAGGTCTGTATGCTCATTAAGTACGATAGAGGATAGAGACTAGGATTTCAAATAATCAAGACCAAAGAGCAATTTTTTCAGATTTTCACCAAATTTATTCTCTTATTGTTAAATTCAGCTTATATTTAAGATTAGAGCAGAAATATAATAATAAGGGTGTTTGGGATCTTTGAACAGGTGGAAAATATGCCATAAAAATTGTCCATAGTGTCTATAAACAAAGAGAATATATGTGCATAGACCAATAGAAGTTTGTAAATCTATATCATCTGTAGGATCTTAATCTTTCAGGAAAAACAAATTCTATGCTCAGTACAAAAAGTTGGGAGTCAGAGGATAAGACTAAAATAATTGATAAGACATTTGAATGAAACCTTTTAGATGTTGAAAGACACCAGAAGGAAACACAAAGACGAGGACTGCAGGAAGCATTTTTCCAACATCTAGATTTATCAGCTTGGGAGACATAGACTTTATTAATAAAGGGATACAATAATACAGCAAATAAACTTTCAGATGTATGCCTATCTCCATTTTCATTTGCTTGTAAATAAAACAAAGGAAAGCACAGTAAATTAAACAAAGAAACACATAATGTTAGAGTGCATCAGCAGAAAAAGAAGCTAACAGACCTTAGGAAGGGTCAGAGAAATTAATCTTTTTTGGAGAAGATATACCACACACATTGACTTCAATTCCATTTCCACTTACAGAAAGATGTAATTTACACATTCTCCTTATTTAGATTTGATTACCCTATCTTACTGAAATTACTCTGTATTAGACTTATATAAGACTTACATATGCTAACGAGCTTTGAAGTATGCATGCTTTACTAATGTAAGTCTCCTAAAAATGTAGGATGCTCCCCCCAGCCGATAAAAGAGAGCATAAATGGAAGATGTGACAGTTCTCAATCAAGACAGGAGCATTTTCACCTTGAATTACTTAGTGCTCTAATATTTTGTTTGGGAGTAACAGAGGCATAGAATCATAGAATCATTTTGGTTGGAAGAGAACTTTAAGATCATCAAGTCCAACTTTGACACTGCCAAATTACCACTACATCATGCATCATGTATGTAGTGACATACATCACTACCTCTATACATCTTTTAAATACTTCCAGGGATGGTGACTCAACCACTTCCCTGGTCAGCGTGTTTTAATTCTTGATAACCCTTTCAGTGCAGAAATTTTTCCTAATATCCAATCTAAACCTTGCCTGATGTAACTTGAGGCTGCTTACTGTTTCCTCTTGTCCTACACTTGGGAGAAGAAAGCAGCACCCACCTCGCTACAATCTCCTCTCAGGCAGTTGTAGAGGGCAACGAGGTCTCCCCTCAGCCCCCTTCTCTCCAGACTAAACAACCCCAGTACCTGCACATGGATATTATATCGAGGGTAACTCCATAGTAAAAATAATATGTATGTATGTTGAGAAGTAGATATTAGTGCAAACACTGAGAGCTCAGTTGACTACTTCTGAATTTGACTGCTTCTGAATTATTGCCTATATGTGACACATATATTGATTTTCAGCGTGAGTCAATATGCCACAGATGGCTTTTTTTTGAAGGATTTTTTGTTAGTATCTCAGAAACGCATTAGATCATTATTCAAATTAATTTCTAGACAATCTTTTTAATACATGATATGCCTAGCTTGAGATAATTTAATTCTTTTGAGTTTTTGGTCACTGAAATGTTGAAAAATAATATGCTGAGAAATATCCCAGCAAATACTAATGCCATTGCACACAAGGATCTTTATATTTTTCAAATGCATATATATGTTGAGCATTCATTTATCAACTTTATTTCGCTGAAGCCCATTATCACTTCTGATTACTTATGACTCAGTTCCATTTTCTCTGTTCACTGAAAGTCACTTTATGTTATTATATTACCAATTAATACTATGTTACCGTATACAAAATATTGAATTATAATATCGCTCCTTCCAAAAACAGAATGCATTGAACATGAATATTGAATGAAGATGTTTTCCAAAAAGGCATATGTGAGCTTTTCCATTATTTTATTTGCATTTCAAGTGCTATTTTAAACATTCTTTATCTATCTATCTAGCATGCTGTATTGAGACACAGACACAAACTAAACATTTGCCACATTAAAGTTAGTAATTTATGAGATCTCCATTTGTTCTAGATTATAGATTAGCCTAGATCACAGATAAAAATAAATTATTTGACAAAGATCTTCATTAAACTCTTCTGGTTTTTGTTTGTTTGTTTGTTTTTTGTCAAATACTGTAATAATAGCACAATAAAAAAGGCTGAAATCTGAACAGGAACCTTCTTGTCCTGAATAAAATAAATTATTATTTTCCTTGATACACTGTCAAAATCCAAACAAATTTTCTGAAGTGTCAAGCATATACAGCAAAATGAGAATATACTCCTCTCTGAGCTCCCACTAAAACAGACTATATTATGAGAGCATTATAAAAATGACGTTGAGGGTTTCTATATCTACATTCTCATTCATTTTAACTTCCAGAGTAAATAAATAATATTACCAGTGAATATTTTTTTTCTTCCAAACAGCTCTATAAACTCAACCTGCTAAACTGAGTCCTTCCTTGCAGGGGCACCACTGTCCTACGTAAAGCAGGATGCCTCCTCTCATGACCTAAAGGGTCACCCAGCCTTGCAGGTTGTATAGAGACTGCAGCCACGGGTTTGTAGTATTCCATAACACATAAGGAGACTTAGGCTTTATCCTCTGATTTTCTCTGTTACAGATAACCACAAATACCACAAAAATCACCACTAACCAGTATACTTATGATTAATAAAGTGCATGTATATACATAGATCAAACTATTAGCATTGTTATCAGAAATCAATAATATAACAAAAAATTATAATATTAGTACTTAATAATAGCAGTCATAAGTATACATAAAATAGTACAGGTCACTACAAACATCACCAATAAAGTAAAGTTAGCAATAATATAATGGCAGATATACTCGTGATAAATTACTTACATTTATATATATGGTACCAAGGACAGTACACAGATTCCAGAAGGGGGCTAAAGAATCCCCGGGGGGAGGACAAACAAAAATGACTCCAGAAGTGGGTCCACTCCAGGGAAGCACATAAATAATGAAGTCTCACTTCAGTCTGCATCATGGAGTTTGCAGTCAGTCAGGCATCCCTAGTAACGGTCCAAAATCTCACAGAAAGGTCATGTAACTGGTTTAGGAGAAGGAATAGCACATGCATCATGGGAAGTTCTTACACAGAGAACCTCCATTTTTGATAAAAATTAAGTCTTTTTATACCATGGAGGCATGAGAGAGTGTTTACCATTTAAAGTACACAACAGATGTTAATTTTCACCTGAGAATGCCAACAGATAAGGATGTTATCTATTCTCTCAGATCAGTTCTTAATTTTCCAGCCTGTTTTCCTGTTCTTGCAGCTAGAACAGCCAATAGTAGCTAATGATTCTTAATTTCTCAGGTTGTTTCCACCTTTCAGGTAGTAAGTAGTTGTTACAGTCACTTGGTTTTGTGCTTATCAGTGGTGTCTCAGGATGCATCCAGTTTCCAGGTGCCCAGCTGCACTTTTCAAGGATGCTTCACAGGCCTAATTCCCAAGCTCATAATTCCCAAGCTCTGATAGTACTTCGGCAGACTTTTTCTTCTGCTCCCCAATTTTCCCTTCTAACCAGGTCTCCTTCAGGATGCTCACATTCCCTCCTTGCAAATCAGCTTAAGCTCCCAGACACATCATGACTGTGTACAAGCACTTTCTTTGTTGATGTACAATCAACACCTTTGCCTTCAAGCCACAGGTGTAACTGATGCACTAAATTGTTGGTGATGTACAAGATGGGCTAGAATACAACTTACTTTCTCCTGGCTGTGCTCACCCTCTCTTGTTAGGTAGAGTAAATGCAGCATATCTTCCTTTCATAGCTGAAGTCAGCAGATATTTCACTGAATATCCAAAAAGGCGCATTTGTTGAATAGTAAAATCTCTTTCTTATAATCACTTTTCACAGTAATGCCACATGTTAAGCACAGACACAGAACTTAAAGTGGTTTCCATTGAAACTCAACCATGAAGGGCACTGAACTTGATGAACGTGCTTACAAATTCAAAGTCAGGACATTCAGGACTCAGGAACAGTCTGGGACTTTTAGATCTGCACCCGAAGCAAAACTTGGCTCCTATTTCTCTTCCATCTATACCTCCTATTTGTGGTTTCTTGTATAATTGAGTGCCACTTAGAGTGTGTTAACTCTCAGTATGGAAATCTTCTGGACAGGACTTACGAAACAATTTTGTTTCTCCACAGCAAGTTCTCATTACAGGCATACAACATTGAAAAATGTTTTCCTTTTAGGAAATGACTGGTAAAAGTAGAAAAGGTCAGCTGTGCTGAAAGAATGAGACCGTATCAGTAAAATGACCAGCAATAAATCAATGACAGGTGCTGCAAATGGATTAAAACCCCAGCTCTCTGTGCAATCTGTCAACAACCAGACAGCCAAATCTGGCAGCTGTGGCATGAGAGAATCTCATAAATGTAGCAGTTCCATATCAAAGTATCAAATCTTACATGTCAGGCAAATGTTAAGAGAAGTGTTTCCTACCGTGAAGGCCTTATTTAGCTTTTCCTTCTCCTAATTACTATGATCAGCTGTTCTGAAAGTAGTTCTGCTTGTGAAGATTTCTCTACTTCACAATTTTAGTGTTAAGAATAATGAAAAGACTTTGCCATTGTACAAGAAGAGTAATGAGGAAACCAGCTGGGTTCAGTTAGATCAAACATGTTTGAGAAAACTACAGAGAATATATGCAGTGCCTAGAAGACTCTACATAATTCTGGTCAGTTTGCTTTCTACAATACAGGACACTAGGGATATTTTAAGGACTGTTACCTAATTCTTATTCACTGCCATCTTAATTGTATTCTGCAGAGAACATAATCCTCCAGAGAGATTACAGTAAATGCGCATATATTCTCTGGTTGGGAGAAAAAAACAACAAACCAATTAGGAATTAATAGCACTCAGCTTCATCTGTCATTCAAGATTTTAAACACAGCATTGTCTGTCAGTGCATACCTGTCTCACAATAAAAATAGGAAAGCGAGAAACAAAGCTTACCTATAGTCCAAGTTATCACAGCTCCTCTGTCCTCATTTCTTCATCTCATTTGTGTTGTATGTAAGCAGGCAATAAATGAAAAAGAGGCAGGGAAGTGACTTTATGACTGACCAAAATCATTAGATTTAATTGGAACTGCCTTACACTGTTTTTGCAGTCTGAGGAGAACTGACTCCAGGATTTATGAGCATTAAGATTCTTGTTCCCAACCAGCAAAATCAAGCATGACTTGAAGCTGTAAGAGATATTCTTGGTGTAAGAGGTAAAAAAAAATAATAAATTACTGCATAAGATAGGAAAAGTTCATTGTTGTCTTCCACTAATATTACTTAGAGAGAAGGAAAGCATCTGTTGTCTTATAACTCTATCAGTAGCTTATTGTTCTTTTTTGCATATGACTGAAAAAAAATCAATTGAGCATTTGAAACTATCAAAATTACTATAGCTGGTAGAAGAAGAGCTACTGACTTGCTGATGAAGTCCACTTGTTATTGTCTTGCAAAGGAAGAGGCCTCTTGAAGATCCATGGAGTACCTTGAAGAACTCCAAGCTGAGAGCTAATCTCAGCAGCTGGTACCAACATGCTACAATCAGTGGCAACACATAAAAGCACCTCACACAATGATCAGTTGTTGAGTGAAGGAGCACACAGGTGTGTGTTGTCCCTCTTCTGATCCTATTAGAACCCTCAGCTTCCTCCACCAGAGGACTTCAGCTGGGCTTAGGATCTGAAGGGCAATGTCATTCCCATCAAGCACATGTCCATTGGCAAGTCAGTCTTCAGTCTCAGCAGAAGTCAATGGCTATGGCTGGGAACTCAGAGATGCTGCTTGTGTGAGCCCCAAGAAGAATTTAAAAACAGATACAATTACTTGGTGCCTGACCTCAGTGTTAGTGCAAACAGTTTGAATGTTACGAAATTGCTGTATGGACTCTCTTTAAACCTCTGTGATTTACTCAGTATTTAATTGAAAAAAAAAAAAAAGTCACAAGGATCAATAGAGATTTAAATATAATCAGATTAATTCCCTCAACACCTAATTTCCTTTAACTGATTCAGGGAAAAGTAGAATTTAGGAAAGAAAGGACATACTTACCAGAGATGAAATGGGGTTAGAGATTCAGCAAAAATGTAGTAAAAGTGCTGTAGAAATAAAAATTCAGTCTCTTCCTCTGTAAATCTAGCAAGCAAAAAATCAATAGAGAAATACTATGACACTGCATCTCCCTTCCTGTAATTATATATTTTGAGGATATTTTCACTGTTATAACATAGCAATTCCTGTATGTCCCATAGGTCATGTGATCTGTTCAATATATCTTGCAGTTTAAAAGAACACTAATTCCATGGCCTTAGCTTTTTCTGAAAGACCCCCTTTTTTCCGTATTACTATGTACTACAGGTACATGGCATCCACATGCATATATCAACATTCATACTTAATAACTAACTTTTAGATGTATAATGTGAAAGAAAACAAAAAGCTCAAATGTTCACAATTCAATGCTTATAATCCATTAAAATGGTGCTTTCAGGCTTCTTATGTAAGGAAGAAAATTTTATTACAAATCAAATGTCTTTCCTTATCTTTGAAGACAATTAAATTAATTGATATTGCATATGAAATGTAATAGGTAAGCCATTTGAACTTATTTCCCACAGAGTCTTACTTTTGTCTGTCTGTAGATTTTAAGACATTTTGCTTATGCAATAAAAAATTATCTCCTCTTGCAGCTAAGGTTTGGTATTAAATCCTAGCAAGAACTTGGAATTTTTTTGCGTACCCATGTTCTTGAGGATTCTCATTCTGCGAGAGAAAAAAAAAATATGTTTGTTACCAATTCAATAGAAAAAGCTAAGAATTAGACTGTTCTTGAATTGATTCTAATAAATTTCTCCTTAAACTTTATTTGCCTCTTCTTTATCACTTACCACAGCCAACTGGCAAAACATTGTTTAAACACTAATCTAGTGTTTATTCAGACACTTCACAGACTTCCTAGTTTGAAGAGCCTTCCATTTTAATAAACAAGAAAAAAAACCCAAATGATAAACAAAACATAATGCTTTCTCTTTTTTTGCTGCATTTTACCATTTTCCATGATGGCGACTTGGGAAACATGTCATTAGCTTCTTATGCAATAAACATAATAAATTAAATAACAAATATATTTTTATGTGGAAATGGCTAAGGATAAAATCTACCAAACTAGAATTTAAACATAGATTATGATAATTTAAGACAATTGTCAAGGGAATCTGGCAGTCATTTAAGTAGATATTCTGTTTCCTTAGAGTACATGACCTGTTTCTCACAGCAGTGATCAAAGCATCTGCTGCCAGTAAGCTTATTTTTTTAACCTCCTGGGGAGGAAAAGAAAAAAATATTTTCCAACACAATTAATTTTACTCATGCTACAAATTTAGGATCCATCCCTACAGACTTTGGTTTTCCTTTTCCAGTTAGTTACATACAAAACTGAAATAAAAATATTTGCCTTTTAGATCTTTATCGAATTTATGTAGCCCACTGGAAATTCAGTGATGTCAGCTGTCACTTGAAGAAAGTCCATCTTCCTATTGTTCTGTAAGACTATGAACCCTTTAAAAGGGTTCTTGTTGCCCACCAAAATACCTCAAATGAAATAAAATTAATCACTGTCATTGCTGTGCTTCTGCTCAAAATCACCACTCTTCATGTCAGAAAGAACGGACGGAGCAAGAAGATTATACCTGGAAATGAGAAAGAAAATTTCAGAAAGCTAGAGATTAAAGAAGAAAACTAGAAGAAAAAAGATACCAAAACCAGATAATATTTAATGGAAAAGAGAAATTGCCTTGGCTAAACATTTAGTCAGTATCAATTATTCAGCTATAATATTATTGGATTTTAAATGATTAATTCTATTTAAAAGAATCACTTAGTGAGACCAGAGGGATTTCTACTGAAAGATTTGAATGTGTCAACAGCTACTATCCATGCTTTTCCAAGGAAGAAGTTACTGTGCTATAGATGCAGATGAATTAACAGCAAGTCAGTGTTTTCATACCAACAACAACATATCGTCATCCTTATTGCCAATAAGGTACTTTGCTCCCACACTGAAAACTTTCTGACACTGCATATAGATAAAGATCATTCTCACCATAGACAACAATTAACATTTTCACTGAAACGATAATATCTTTCCTGCTAGGCATACCACAACTACTGGAAATGAGTGCTGCACCTCAGCTGCCACTGTGCTTCCAAATGGCAGACTGGAAATGGTAGCATGACTGTGATTGGTTCCATGTTGCTTTCAATATTCAGTGTGCAAACACACTATTTCAAATTCTACAACAGAGACAAACAGCTTCTGAATAAATAAATAAGATTTCTTTTTTTTTAATATTTCTTCATTTCTGCAAATGGGTAACTGGAGAAGAGAACAAATATAAATACAGTTATTTATATAACTATAAATAAAAGAGAATAATAAACTAACAATAAAAATATGAATAATAATAAATCAAATAGAACAAGGATATATATAGAAAAAGAAATACGTTTATCATATCAAAGAAGTAGTGAAAAAGTGAAGAACTGATAATTACAGGCAAGTTGCCAACATATAAATTGGACCATTACAGTTGTCTACTAGATGAATCTTTAACCGTGCAGATTAGCTTGAGTTTAGATTAAAAAAAAACCCCAGAGTGGAAGGGATACTGTTTTGGCATAACTGCAATAGCCAGAAAAAGAATAAATTTTATTATTCTAGCTAGCTAGCACTAGTTATTATGTTAAGACAAATAACAGCAAAGGTTCAAGACACAGCAACGAATTTTAAATACGCAGATGTAGAAAAGGTCATTTCACTTATCACGGAGGAATGGAATTTAAAAAGCAAATACAGAAAGCGTTAAGATGCAAAATATTCCTTTATTTTTCTTTTCTTTTTTTTTTGGTTTTTTTTTTCTTTTCCTCTGCAAGGCAGTGAATTGCGGCCTGGCATTTTGTAAACAAAAGTTAAGTTTATAATAATGAAAGCTGAGTGCTTAGGAAACATTGACATCACACCTATGAATGTTTTTGAAAGGTTAGAGAACATTACACTTTATAAGGTTTCAAACCAGACAACATAAAATCAAGAGTGCTAAATGCCAAAGGAGCTTTATGGACATTAACAGGTATTTCATTATGTATTAGGTGTGGGAGTTCTTCAGTAGTGAGACCTCCAAGGAGTAGTAAGAAGACACCACTTGTCTTTGCTGGTTCTGCCCTCTCAACATTACTGCTCCAAGAAATGAGACTTAGAAATTTAGCCAGTCTGTATTGATTAGTCAGTCAGTTTTAAGCTCAGTTAAATATCATTGTTGAGAGAGCAAATAAAAAGCTGGGGAAAACTTAACTTGATTGATAACCAAAACTAATCCCACAAAAAGTTGTATTTTATGCTAATCAGGAATATCCATGTGGCGCTTAAAATTAGTAACTGTAATATAAAATTGTACATTTTTTGGTGACATGGCATACTGATTGTCATTATTTTTACTTTATTAATTTGATCAGACTAATTTGGCATGTGTCCAGTTCTGTATTTCCTATTCCTAACATTTTCGGCATTCCCTAACACGGTATTCTAACTAAACCTTATTTCTAACTTCTAGCCTTATTTGTGGAAGATTAAAATGAAAAAATGAACATTTTATCAGGCACAAGCAAACCAAGAGAGACATAATCCTGGTTATCCTTCCCTTGTTTAAAGAGAGAATATCCTAACACTACTCTACCCAAGCTGAAATCAAGAATTGCTGGAGCAAGGAAACTTGTTCAGACTTGACTGCAGTGAAGGTGTGACTAGGTAAACAAGCAAAGCTTAAAAAAAACACAGCCATGCACAGGCACCACGATATTGTTAAGTATTTCAGAAATATGAGCAAGCAAATAAGGTGTATTTTCCTGTATCTGAAGGATTAAAAGCCTTGTGTATTACACAGTTATCAAGTCAACACAAATCTCACAAAGTCTGAAAAAGTTACTTGCTGTGTCTGCAGAAGCTCCAGGGATCTAACACCATTTTGCTCTCTACCTGGCTCTGAGATATGACCTGGGATAACATGAGCTTATTTTATGCTGTTGTGTGTCTTTATGAGCACTGGCTGAGCTGGTTGGATTTTATATATCATCAACTGACAGCGTCCTTCCACTCTTCATCCTGTACTAGCAAAAAAACCATGCATGAGCATTTTCCAGGATATAGCCATTTTCTAGTCTAGCAGCAGTAAAGACGTGGTTAGCTGCAGTTGAGTCTACACTGGGGAGAACTGCTGCAAACTGCTTCACAAATGAAAGTGGAAAAAACACACTTGACTGCTTTAAGCAAGTCTCAGCAGACAAACCAACCCACTTGTTAAAGACAAGGAAAGGTTACCAAGGAGCACTCTTCAGGATGATGCAGAGGCTTAATTGTGTTTGTTAGAGCATTATAGCTAATTGGGGATGCTCTTCCAAAGGCAGTTTGAAATTAATGAAAGGTCTCAGAGACAGGACAGCCAAAATGCCTGTCTGTCCCACCAACAGTAGTGTGTTCTAAGCTGACCCTAAATTATCTCAAAATTACAGAAACAAATTATAAATATCAGAGGGTGACATGGCTTTCTTTGGAGCAGGGAGAATGAGAGAGAGGCAAAGAAATAAAAGAACACATGCTAATGTAAAAATAACAATACTAGGCTACAATGAGAGGTTAACCTGGCTTTATACCTCCAAAGCCAAAATGTTTTTGTTTGTTTTTTTCTGGGCTTGTTTCCGCTTTGGGAATGACAAAAATCAGATTTCTAAAGAAAATGTCTTTTAAAGTATTGTCAGATCAGGATGAACAAAAAGAAAATTAGTGAGTCCTCGGTATTTTATTTGCAAAGAACAGCTATCTGTTTTTAAATTAAATTTCCACTGAAAGAAAAGGGGAAGAAGAGGGCAAACATGCCATTAAGAGATGTAGTGGTCAGTACTGTCTGACTTGCACAGCTCAGATGGGAATTGTCTCTTAATGTAATCATCATTGTGTTATCAAACTGCAAAACAGCAGAGAATTCATTTACATCAAAACATTTATAATACAGAAGCTGTAAGATAATGTAGGCTGCCTTGAGGACAGCAATGAAGCAATACAGCTCATCCTCTTATGGAGGAGAAAGGGTAGGGATGAATAGACACCTGATACTCTGAGGGCACAATGCAAGCTAAGGAATGAGCTGCAGAGAATGTGGGCTGCATGACCCTGCAGTGTGAGTGAAGTCAAAGGGGGCATCCACTGGGTGTCAGGACTGGAGCCTGCCATATATTTTTCAGACACTGATCACAGACAGGATTTTCTGTCTTGGTTTATGTATAGAATTCCTTTATTGCAGTCCCAGTGATCGGGACATTCCTGCCTACTGCTTATAGCACAGGTTTCTAATGTATACATAATTTATAGAAATTACAGTGCAAGAGGTAGTTCTGTTTAAATTGCCTATTTCCTCTTAATATACTTTCAAAATATAATCTATTATTAGAATAGGGGAAAAGATAGTACAGTGTAAAAGTGATAAATGAAAAAGTGTACAGATTTGCTTTTTCAGTAAATTGAAGAGCATGTCAAAAAAAAAATAAAGACCTGCATAGTATTCAAAGATAAGGCAGTAAGAAATGAGTAGCTCTGCCTACCCGTCTTTATCCTTACAACACTAGTAAAGGAAATAAAATTGCATGTCACAATACTTTACCTTACCAACTGGAAGGAGATAGTTCCCAATACCTATGATATCTTCTTTTTACGGCTGGAGTGTGACTCACATGAGGATGACAGCAGGTCTAGATTGTGCCCTCTGTACACTTCACATATTTCACTGTGTTATAGAAGGTATGTAATCTTATCCTCACAGCTTATGTGAAGAAATAGCACATCTGAGGAACACACATTCAATCAGTATTAAGAAATAAGACAGAACCATTTGGTAACTTTGTGTCCTGAAAGGTCCTGAAATGGAAAAAAAATTCCATTGTTCTCATAGCAACTATTTCTTTTGTCCACAAGCCAGTCATAGATTTACTGTTTATTTTACTTTTTTAAATGCCGCAAATGAAAATTGAACTTTTTCTTTCAAGGTAACTAAAGAATTTCTTTTCACTATGTCTAACAATATTTCCAGATTTTTCTTTTTTTTTTTTTTTCCTTTTTTTCCATGAAAAAACCTCATTTCAGATCATTTGCCCCCTTTTATGCCTCACTTTTACACTTGGTTGGAAAACCAAGACTTCAGATTTTCCTTTAAAATTGATTTGCTAGATAGTTTTTTTTTTTTTGCAAATTTTTTTCTGCCTTTCTTGGCTCCACTCTGTTGAAGTCTGTGCTATGGCCAAAGAAATTAAATGTCATGCATTTTTAGTAGTCATGAACTCAATCATATTTGTTTCAAACTATGCACTTCTTCAGTTCATGCTTTTTCATTTGTTTTAATAAATCTCTAAAGCTCAAATTTTAATTATTATGATTCAACAACATATTATCTGTATTGCCAAACATCTAGGCTTTCTTACAATCAGACTGGTAGTATCCAGTAGGGTATTTTCACAGAATTTTTTTTTAAAGATTTATATTTAAAAAATATTAAAACTCTTATATTCAGCTAAGAATGACAGGTAATACAAGAAAGTACCTAGCCTTATACTAATTTTACTAAAACCTTAAGAAACGTCTAGTACTGTTTTGGGTTTTTTTCTTTGCCAATATAAAATAAAAAGCAGTGTGGAGGATATAGAAACAATTTCTTAAGACTAGAAATAAGAATGCCATAAGAATGGCAACAAACAAGTTTAAGAAATTAAACTTAACAAAAACATTAATATGATTAGCAGATTATTTATTTAGACTGGTTCATGTTCTATATTTTTGATTGTGAGCCACTTCATATAACGTGTCTAACTGGCATTTGTAACTCAAAGTGGCCAAATCCTAAGCAAAAAATTCTTTTTGGAAAGTAGAAAACTTGGTATTTTGTCAACTTTTTTTTTTTTTTTAACTGCTGCAAGGGAAAAATTGCAAAGAAACAACACAATAAACACTTTTGCAAAGACTCAGCAAAGTCAACAAAAACTGTACATCCATCCTCTTCATATAGTACATAAGGGTAAATTTCACTCAGCTCTTGGCATGAAGAAAAGGTAATGAGCATACCAATTATTTTCTCAGGCTATACAGGACAGGGTGAAGATTTATGGCTGTTTTCAGACCTGATGAACATGATTGGAACTGCCCAGGATGTTCATACTCAAGCTGTCTTCTGGAATCCAGTTACGCTCTGCCAGAAAAATTCAATTTCAGTACAGAAATACTGGATAATCACATGTGAGAAATTCTAGGCCACATCCCAGAGGACATATATCAGATCCCCATTCCAGCCTAAGGGAGTAGAATGAAACCAAATAACATATAGATTGTACTGCATGGTAAGTACCTTGATGGTTGTATATTTTATCTTTGCTTGCAAAACGGAGAATTATTTAAGATCCAAGTAACAGGCAACATTACAGATATTAATTCCTTAGATTCATTGAAAGCCATTCTTAGCTGAATTAGATATCAGTGCATGGATGTCAATATATTCCTTGTTTTTCTGGCCTAGTTTTTAAACTCATACACAGCGAATAAATACTGTTTCTGGTAAGTATCAGGTTAACTAGACCAGGCTCTTCAGTGCTTCAAAAAGGCAAGTTAGCGTGCTGCAGCACACTGTTTTTTCAGCCTAGGCACTTCTGACATAAAATAATAGAATGCAATTACTTAATTCTATCAATTAAGGATAAGTAGCTGTATCTATCAGCACAATAAGATTATGAGGGTTTTTATAATGCAAATGAGTTAGCTCCCTTTAAATACAACACTAACGTTTGTTTGGAAGACATGATAGTGACCCAACATAAAGTCTATGGTTTTCTGCAGTTCCACAAGAGCAAATGTTACAGAATCTGACAGAAAGTTTTATGTGATGTGACTTTCTCAGAACAGACTACATGCATAATTCCTACTGAATCATTGCCAGAAATAAGATATTGGAGCAAAAACTTTATTCTTTTATCAAATTGGTCTATATTTTATGTCCTGAAGTACAGGATGACAGACTGACATTTCTCCAAGACTAAGAGTCAGGATTTTACCAAATGGTTCCACTGAACAGCTATTCTGAAATACCCAGAATTTTGAAAAACAGTAGGACAGGATCTGCTGCAGCCATAGTAATCCCACAACATCTAAACCACTGTATCAGGTGAACATCAAGTGGTTACTAACAGGACTCTTGAAAGCATCTTAGTCAGACACTGTGTTAATAGACCAGAGGCTTTTCAGTGGCTTCAAAATATGATCCAGTTCCTGTGGCACAAAGCTTCTTCCGTCTGGCAAATGTTGGGCCACTTCTGATACAAGTGTTGAATGTAATCAATATATAGTAGTTCTAAGAGCTAATCAAAAACACTATTTTCTTTATTATAGATCATTTATTATTTTTTTTTACAATTTCTCAAGATATGGCCTGTCCTTTTTCCAGGGAACCATCCTACACACTTACATTATCCATTACTGAATTCTCTTTTTCCTTACATTATTGTTTTTTTCTAAACCGTTAATCTTCTTCAAACATCATAGATATTGTAAGCATGGTTCTTTTTGACAGCAAGACTGTGCGAGTGTCACAAGCAAGTATATTCCTGATTTTTCAATTTTTTTTACCCAGAATGTAAGCAAAATTGGAGTTTTTGATGACATTTCATGGCCACATAGAACAAAATATGAAATAAAATTATTGCTACATCATTAAATTTTCAGTAGTCTGCAATGTTAGGGGATAGGAGACAGACCTGTCATAAACCAACATTCTGTTTAACCCCGAAGAAGAGTGTGACAACAAGCAAGAGTGCCCCATATGCACTGCACAGGACATTCCATCCTTCCAGCAGAAGTGTTTGCACACACCAAGTGGAATCTTGGTCATCTTGTAGTGGCAAATTGAAAATTAATCAGCTCTACTTTTATATCTGTAATTTCATACCCCTTGGAGATACATATGCATGTTTGTGGTTTATTGTAGTACCTACTAAATTGAAATATTTACTATGGAATGGTGACATCTCCTGAACTCCTTCCTTAGGCCACTGCATCTTTTATCAGTTAACAAAACAAATTATATATATAGAGACACAGACACACACATATGTGTTTGTGTCTATTTAAAACAGTAGTCTTAAATCACTAAGACACTAGTCTGAAATCACTTAAATTTTCTCTTGCAGCTCAGAAGTGCTCAAAGTGAGACACCAGTTTCACATCAGAAGTAGGAGAGAGAGATTAATATAGCACCATGCTCAAATCAGCAAAGTCTTCTGCTTGAAATGCTCTCAAGCTGTTCCTACCTCTTTCAACAGCAAAGTTTTCAGAGACTTTTTTTTCCTCCTTAGACATGGCCCCTAGACAAAAAGTACACATGTAGCCAGCTATCATGGAGTCTTTCAAATATCAATTGAATGACAACACATGATAATAACACTGGTGTAGATACTTAGCTCCTGCAAGTTATACCAGCAGTGAGTCAAGAGTTGGCTCAGTCAATGTTAAGGTGCCAGCTTTGCCTGTAAACTGTACTTTTTTGGTTTTCCTCCAGCCCTCCTACCTGCTGGGTAAACAATTGCAACAGGCCTTTTACTTTAAAAAAGAGAAAAAGAAAGAGAAAGAGAAAGAAAAAAGAAAAATAAAAAGAAAAAGAAAAAGAAAAAGAAAAAGAAAAAGAAAAAGAAAAAGAAAAAGAAAAAGAAAAAGAAAAAGAAAAAGAAAAAGAAAAAGAAAAAGAAAAAGAAAAAGAAAAAGAAAAAGAAAAAGAAAAAGAAAAAGAAAAAGAAAAAGAAAAAGAAAAAGAAAAAGAAAAAGAAAAAGAAAAAGAAAAAGAAAAAAAAAGAAATCCGCCAGGTTTATTATGCTGATAAATACAGTAAAATGAAAGCAAAACCAAAAACATACACCAAAAACTCCTAAACTCCTTAGTTCTTATACATAATAATATCTTGTAGTAAAGAATTTCAAATGTTAATATGTAAAAGTAACCTTTATTACTTCAAGGAGTTTGCATGCCAATATACAGAAATACATTAGATCCTGAATCTATCGATATGTGATTCTCTTTCAAATTCAAGGATTCAAGCAGAGTAAACATTTCACACAAATTAAGGTATAAAGCGAGTCAAATGACGTCAACAATGAGGTGATTTTGAAATATTGAAGTTTATTGAAAGTTATTGAACTCAGTCTGCTTGGTTTGTTTATAGTAACAACTTCACAACCAAATTCTGGAAGTGTAAAGTATGTATACAGATCACTGATATTAAAAAAAAAATCCACACCCAAATCCTTTCCAAACATCAGAATGTTTGAATCCCAGATTTTGAAAGCAAAGGACATGTTGGTATTGAAAACTTAATATCCATCTACCGCTTTATTAATCAAATCTATAAACCTTTAGATGTCTATAAAAATACTCAGGCCTCATCTCAGATTCTTTTCATATGAAAGAAGCCTACTTCAGGAGATAAACTGGATCTTACTTGTGTGGGAAATTGTCTCCCCAAAAAAGCCAAGACATTATAACAATTAGCAGAGTACTCCAGCTGTAGCTTCATGTTAATAAAGGACAGCCAGGCTATAGAGCACCTGTAGGAAGAAAATTCCCATTCTACAAAAGCCTCATGGCACATTGTACATGAGTATAGCAAAACATACATAATCATGCTACACAGTGCTCTTCAAGGCAGCTCCAGATTAGCTAATTCAAAACTGAGCTAGTTCTAGCACCGAATGCAATATAGAGTCTTGCCAAGTGCTGACCATTTGGTGATTTACCATCCTCAGCTTTGAGCCAGCTAGTCCAAGTACAACACATTTGGACTCCCAGCTTGGATGCCTGCCTAGAGCAATTTGTCCTGGCTTTCAGATTCCTTCCTAAGTACAGTGACCATAAGTGGTATCTAGTCCTCCATTTCATCATAGCATTGCCAGGTTCTGTCTATGTTGCTGGAAAGATACAACATTCCATCCCAAACCTGCAGTTTACGAGGCCTAAATTTCCTTCCATTTGAGATCCCACAATTCTGCCAAATAGCCCCAGCCTCTTCTTCCCCATTGAAGATGGAGAAGATATTCCTAAACAACCCCAGTCTGGTTTTCTTCCTAATCACCCTAAGTATCACTTAACTTAGAGCAAGATTTTTCTCTCTTCCTCACACCAGTCCACATCTCAATAAATTCTTTGCCCTATCCTGCTCCTCAATAATTTTGTTCCTAAATTTTGCTCCCTTTCCTTCCCTATTCTTCAACCTGGATGCCAAACTTAGTATCACTCCATACAGTAGGAAAAAAGTCTTGGTTAAGCTGCCAACTTCTCTTCATCCTGGTAGTCATTTCAGGAAA